>CAMOHE010041323.1:0-33874 GCA_946598075.1 Artocarpus hirsutus | reverse complement strand
TTTAAAGAAATATTCTATGATTTTGTGGATTTTGAGTATGTTTATAAATTAAGAATAATTTTTATAAATTTTGTGAGTGTGTTTTTATTATTTTATAAAATTTTCTTCCGCATTTGAAGTTTTAAAACTTGTTATCAAAATTTTTTTTTAAAGGTTTGGCCTGCCGACCATACTGGTCGGACTGCCGAAGTTTTCCAATCGGCCTGCCGGTTGCCAAACATCGGCCTGCCGATCTTGTATTTTTGAAAACCCTATTCTACAAGGCCTCGGACGGCCTGCTGATGGGTGACCTTCGGCCTGCCGGTTTAGTTCGGCCTGCCGAAGTGAAAAGTTCGGCTTGCTGGCCGAGACATATTCAAAGAATTTTTATCTTTTGTTTTTCAAAGGACCATTTAATTTTTAATACTATTAGCAAACTATTTATACAATGTCTATGGAAAAGAAAATTGTTATAATTAAGAAAAATTATAATTTCTTATAAATTGTATTTTTGTATAAAAAAAAAGTATATAAAGATCCTGGGAATGCTTTTCCAAACTATGATTTCAAATGCATGTTATTAATTACAATAGTTTGCTTCAATTAATGTTTTAACGAATGAATGTAACGACATCTGTGATGTCCGGAAGGGGGGCGTTACAGGAACTATTCATTAAAGGCAAATTTTCCACCTATATCTAGGCTTATTCGTGCCTTAATTTATTTTTGGGAATTAAAAGATCTTATCTATAAGACCCTTTTGTTTAAGCCGTTAGATTTAATCTAATAGCTTAAAAACTTCAACTTCAACTAATAACAATAGCCTATTCCTTACATAATAACAATTCAAATTAAAATTAAAAATCTTAATAATTTAACCAAAAAAATTGATTGAATTATGACAAGAAAAAAATGATTTTGTTGTTGAGAAAAATTTTGTTATATACATTCCACACCATAACCATGTTTCGTTCATTTTTTGTAAAAATTGTTTTCCAAATCTAACAAACACGTGTCTCCACTCAAGTACAAGGGGTTCCCCACCTTGAAAACCTAAAGTATGTTTTTTTTGTTGTTTTGTTTTGTTCTTTTTTCTTTTTTTAATGGGCCTAAAGTATTTTTTTAATCGGTGAGAATTTGTGTCATGAAATAATGCATAGTGGGATGAAAAAGCTTGCGGAAGACATGTTCATTGGATTACATTTAAATCTCATTAAAATGGCAAAACCAAAAATAACTAATTCCAACAAAATTAATAATTTAGTTATAAAAAATTCTATCTAATTCCAACAAAATAAAAAAAAAATCCCACATTCCCTTAGTGCTCAATTTTTTAAATATTTTTTTAATAAAATATTAAAAAAATATTACAAAATTATAAAAACATAAATGAAAACAAATATTTTTTTGAGAAAAAAAACACATAAAACATAAAATAAAAGGGATAAATTATGATAAGACGCTATAAAAAATCTTATCAATAAGAATCTTTTTTTGACCTTACGATTTGCTTCTAACGGTTAAAATTATACAAACTCACCAATAGTTAAATGAGATCATGAACATCATATTAAAAAAGAAACTTAAAACATTAAAAAATTCAAAATAATACCCAAAAACAAAACTCCTTCGGGCCTCTGCCAAACCCATGTCGTTGCCACTGTTGTCGTAGCGTCGCCACCACCATCCCTCGGCTATCTTGGGACTTTCACGACCCTTGTCAACGATGACCTGTCCGAAGGTGGTAAGGCAAAGTCATGTCCTCGACCTACGATGATGGCCTACACCATCCTTCCTCCAGTCCTCCCCCACCTCTAGGGCCTCATCATTCTCCTCCTTCACACCCATGGCAGCCTCGTGTTGCTAAGATCAATGACAAGGATCTACCGGTATCTTCTCCAACCCATCGATCGTCTAGACGAAGTCGCGAGCTTGTGGTTGGAGGCAGGTCATGGGCGTCGCGATGGAGATCACGACCCACCTTCGACATCGCTTTGTTGAGACGCACCCCCACCCATCACCTGACGACTCTACACCCTCTGTCGGGAGGCCCACCTTGCCAATGATGATCCCCCACCCCCAACGGAGGACTTTTTTTCCTTATTTTTTCAGGGTTTTTTTTCTTTTTTTCTTTTTTTTTTTGTATTTGTTATTTTAAAAAATAATGGAGTGAAAATAAAAATAAAATGATAAGTGAAGGTGAGTTTATTTTTATTTTTATGAGACTCAACTTTTGAACTATTAGATTTCAATCCAACGGCTAAAGAAAACAGGTCTTATCAATAAGAATTTTGAGTGGGTCTTATTATAGTATTCCCCAAAATAAAAAGTTAAAAACAAAAATAATAAGATAAAAATGAGATAAAAACATTCATTAAAAATGAGATAAAAAATGTAATAAAAGAACTCTCTCTCTCTCTCTCTCCCCTTCCCTTTCTCTCTCTCTTTGGTTTCATGGGGATATGAATGACGGGGGAGGGGCACCAGCTGGACAAAGGGCAAATGGATGTGCAGGGGTCACTAGCGTAGACAGGAGGATGTGCCATGTAATTTGGGTCAAACGTAAGGGGTGTTAGTGCAATTAACCCTTTTCTTTAAAATATCAAGATCT
Organism: Artocarpus hirsutus; assembly: GCA_946598075.1. Classification (NCBI taxonomy): domain Eukaryota; kingdom Viridiplantae; phylum Streptophyta; class Magnoliopsida; order Rosales; family Moraceae; genus Artocarpus; species Artocarpus hirsutus. The sequence continues at coordinate 31,284 of CAMOHE010041323.1, read as the reverse complement.
GTTATTTTTTCCCAAGAATCCAAAGCAACAAATTTCGCCTCTTTCTGAGTACGTGTGATCGTTGATTTCGAATTCATTATCTATTAAGACTTTGTTCTTAAACGAGTGATCATTAATTCATGCCTTTAAGGGCATCTGATTGATAAGCTGTAATGATATTAAGGCCAGTCAAACTAAACCCTAAATTAATACTATGAAATCTTTGGAAGTGCATGGAAGGCTAATATTCGATGATGAAATCTCATGGGTGTCCATAATATAGGGAGAGCTATCGCGAACTGTCGGAGACTTGCTAATAAAGGGTGTCTAACCATTTCTTTCCCTTTTTCAAGAAAATGCTCAATTGTTGATTGTGAGTGCATCGTCCACTTCAAAGCCTTGATCTTCAATAAGTCTTCGTCTACTATATGCTCCAAAGATGGTCTTGTCACATTCACGTCTTGCAGCGCAACTAATTGAATTCTTGGCTGCTAGCTTCTTTCTTACGAGAAGTTGTTTCATATAGTGCTCCCTCTATGTCCACAGTAGTATCCGCGGTCTCAGACAGAGAGTTGCTTCACTGGAGAGTGTAGGCTATTACAATATCACCTCATTATCGAAGGACTTAGGCAAATCCACCACCAAATTGAAGTGTACTATGTCTTGATCACTACCTGTATTTTTTTTAAGGTAATTAACAGTTCCAATACAATTTTTAGTATATAACTCCTAATTGTTAAGTTCCCGTTCGGTTCGATTCGACCAAAAATTTAAATTTTTGTAAGGAAAAACATTGTAGTAAAATAGTTTGAAATGTAGTTCACACCTTAAAACCAAATTCTATTACAACCCAGAAGTTAATGTCAACGTTGTTAACTTAGCCACTCAAGAAGTCGAACTAAAAAGACGAGACAAATATAGAATTGGAATTTTCCGCCAGCTCCAATAATGCAATAGATGTTAGGTTTCGCCGTAGTATGTTGGGCCCAACCGTGCCATGACAATGTCCCCTGGTGATATAAACTCCATGTAGGGAGATGACTTTTGAGTCTCGTTTATCAACCGTAATTAAATTAAACCATTTGACTGATGGACCTGGGGTCCATGTGAAGGCATATATATGTTACAGGTATTTGGGGACCTGAGTCTGTAGCTTATTTTCTTTTAAGTTAATAACAAGTGGATCAAATCAATTCTCCAAACAAATGCTTACATTCATTCCCGTGCTCGTTGAATCGGGTATACTTCCAACGTTTATATTCTTGTGTTTTATTGAGTTAAAATTTTGCTGACTCTTAACGATTTGGATCCTCATTTTGGTTTTCACACCAGCAGAAACGGGCGGCTCCCTGCAGAGATTGCGACTACAACACAAGTACCATTTCAGCAAAAATATAGATATATACAACTTAAAAAAACAAAACAAAAAAAAAAACCCCCGCATAAAACAATAGTAAAACCTGCAAGGCTGCAAGAGGAACTGATTTACGTTAGAGATTATCCAATCCTTGTAAACTGATTGTTAAGAAGCACCATTAAAATACCATTTTTATGCTCCAAATACAAATAATCCAAACACGAAGCTATAGTATCTGCCATTTTTAGTTCTGAGGTCACCTAACCATGCTCGTAAACAGTTTAAAATACATCAAGAAACATCAAGAACTGATTCTTTTTCAAAAAGGAGTGCAGAGGCATAAATACAAATGTAATGTTAAGATAGCTTGCTTATGACACAGGAAACAAAAACAAAAACAAAAACAAAAAAAAACACAGAAATTTGAGTTCCATGTCTCGTTTAGCCCTTCTGAGTTTTTTCCACATATGCCTGCAACAACAGAATCGACAGGATGAATACTAAGAACATGATCGTCGACAAAAATTAAATTACAAAAAATGGATTAAGCAAACGTGTAAGAGAGCAACCACTTAAAAAACAAAAACAAAGTCATTTGGCAAGTTAGCTAGCGCAAAGGCAACATGAAATGACAGACTTGCATAATAAAGGTACAAAAAGAGATGAAAACAAGTTTGATGAACAATGACAGTAACCCCAGAAACAGCCCGGTTAGCATGGATCGTAACATACAAGCAGAAGGTCCTGATTTTAATCCACCAAAAGGTCACCCGAATGGAATTTGCACCAGTTTTTTATAGCACGACTTACGAGTATCATGTGTGCGCCGACAGAGGTTAAGGCAAGAAACACCGCAAAAACAAAAAGCGTAACAATATAAAGTAAAAAGGTGAATTCTATATTGCTCAACTACTCTAAATCACGTAGCACTCTTTCACAACCAAATATTTCAATAAGGCTTCTGCGACTCTATCAGGCAACGTAATGTAGGGTATCATCCCGTCCTAGATCACATCAGGATAAAGGCTAAATACTAGAATTGAAACAGGGTCAAGATAATAGCAGAAGTGAACAATAACAGCTATTACGTATTTGGCAAGTATTTTGTTACCACATAAGAAAACAAAGCCAACCTCAGTTAAGTAGAAAACATTACAAGTTACAATAGACTGTAGAAATTTGTAGGTAATATTCACATGAACACAAAATAGACTTTGTGACAGCACTCACCTGTACAAGTTTTGTAAGCTTTGCCTTCGAAAATGACAGATACTGATCGATTTTCTCTTGCGTTTGGGGAATATTAGCCCCCTGCATAGTTCCTGTTACTTTGTCAACTACCTTCTTCACTATACTTTTGTAAGCATCTTTATCAATCTGGCCCTCTTTCCATGTTGGTTTTAGAAGCTCTTTAACAAATTCCACAAGTGCAAATTTAAATGCTCGAATCCCTTTTGAATCCTTGTTTTTCTTGCCGTCATTAGCCCCTTCCTTGTCTACCCCACCCGAGGGATCACCTTCTTGGACTCTCCTATTTTCTTCTTGTGCTTTCTTGTTTTCACCAGAACTCGGTTCATTCTTTCCCTTGCTAACATCGGAACTGGCATTTGGCTCCAGTGAAGCCAAGTTGTGCTTGGGTTCTTCCACCAAATTTCCAGCTTGTTTACAATCCGCACCATCTGATGCTCCAGGTAAAGAATCTGGCTTTAAGTTTCTTAGTTGTACATCAGATCTTCCATCTGATGAAACACTTGTCTTCATAGTGGTATTTGGTAAGACACCTGAAGAATTATTACTAGTTTCAGGCCTTTTTGACTCTGTGGTATTTGGTATAGGATCATAGTTCTTATGTGCAACAATAGCTGGATCTGACTGAACGGTAGATGTGAAAACTGGAAAACCAGACCCTTCAGTGTGGGCAAAGGATGAAGTACCCACTGAGCTGTTGGAATTAAGAGCTGCATAAAGATGTGGAAGTTGCTGTCCGTTTCCCAATAATTGCACCAGAGAAGCTGAAAGATTGGTAAGGTTGGAGAGTTGTTCACCACTTACTGTATTCTGAGATGCAACAATTCCAGAATTAATTAGTGATGTTTTGGCGTCCAGAAACTCTGGTATTGTAGCAGGCCTTGCCTCTGTAGATGGTGTGTTATTTTGTGGATTTTTAAGAATTCCACCTTGAGGTATTGTTGGGATCACTGCTTGACTCTGCCCAGTTGTGTTCAAGCTTGAAAAAGGAAAAACACTCGCATGCTGGAGATTCTGATCAAAACTTTGAGTTGGCGTAAAATTAGCAGGAATGTTTAGGTCAGCATGTGTTCTAACTGCATTATTATCATCATATGGCAAAGCAGTAGCAGTGCCATCCCTCAAATCATGCTTTGGCGGAAAAAAAGATTTCTCAACTATCATTGGTTGTACAACTGCAGCAGCACCATTAATTTGACCTGTTGCCTCTCGATTAAGATTCTGCTTGCAAGTGGTTAAAGACATCTCACTCAAAGAATCTGAATGTGGAGGGATGCAGCTATGCTGTTCTTTCACAGTACGCTTTGAAGATGAGACCGTGTAGTTCCAATCAGGAGACATATCCATATCATCAAGCCATTTCTCAGTATGTCTAGATTCAAGAAGACCCATGTTACCTCCTGCAGTATCTGTCTTCCACTGAAGGGCTTCCTTCTCATTGCTTTTAGCTGCTGCATAACCACCAGTTGGATCAGTATTAATAGTGCTCTCATTTTTCTCACTATTTCTCAATCTATCACTCATAGACCAGGCAGGAGAACTTGGATCTTGAGCACCAACATTTCCATTTGCATCCTCACTCAACTTTACAGCATCTGGCACAATAACTGTATCATTCCATTTTGTACCATCAAACACCTGGTTAACATCATCTGATTTGTGATCGAAGGCCCAGCTATCTTGTGATTTCCTATCAGGACTTCCATACGCCTGACTATGATGAGAAAATCGACAATGCCTCCCATTACGACAATTTCCTGCAGCAAAAAACTTGCAAGGAATATCACAAGTCCTATGGAATTCGTGCTCAACACCTCGGTCAGTAGAATTATCTCTATTCCTTCTGTCATTTTCCTTTTCTCTACTGATCTCATTCGAATACCCTTTGCTGAATCCTTCTGACACACCGTGATGCTGGAACCTGCAGGATGCCCCCCTCCGGCACCTTCCTTTCACAAAATCATTACAAGGTACAGAAGATCTTCCACTCCCTAATGTGTGGTCTCTAGTATCAAGAGTGGAATACTTTGAGCTTGTGCCTTTCCTCTGTCTACTATCCCAGTAATCATCGTAATCTTCATTAACCTCATGAAGAAACATACAATGATTGCCTCTCCTGCATCTCCCAGCAATGAAGTCTTTACACAATTGACTGGATACTCCAGATCTGCTTCTACTACGATCAGGGAACCCTGATTCCCGCCTGAGAACACGAACAGGACTCCTGCTCCTACCCCTACTCTTGCTCCTACTCCTGCTTCTGCTCCTATCCCTGCACATAGAGCAATCAACAACGCAAGGAAAACAAAATTTGACCCTGGATATGTAAAAAAACTGAGTGCAACAATCCCTTGTAAGATAAAAATTAGCAAACTCTAGAAGCATAAAATACAAATCAATAAGAAAATAAATTATGTAAGAGATCTAATAGAAAGTTTCATAACTTATGAATGCATCCTTCAAAAAATTGGCCAAGTAATCGCATTCATGGTTTGACAAACAAAATTCACGCGAGGGGCATTTTATGGAAACAGAGAAAATGGATGCACATTCATTTAAATGAATGAAACAACTGTATTCTGCCATAAATAACTTAGATCACAATTGAAGATACATTAGGTTAGGTACAAAAACCTTCAAGAATTGAAAGTATCATGATTGAACAAGGCGAACCAACCTTAGTGACCTGCTCCAGCCACTTTTAGGAGATTGACTAGAATTTTGATGTCTCCATTCATCAAGAACAGGAGACATTCTTGTACCATAATCTTCATCTGCATCCCATGTCATGGACTCTTCTACATATCTATTGTCGTTCTTATCAATATTCTCGTTCTTATGTGAACCCCGGGGTTCCCTAGATGGAAATCCTGAATCATGCTTAGTTCGTAAATCATTTGTTTCTAAAGCAGACCATTTTGAACCATTATTACTGACAAGCTCTGGTGACTGCCATCCATGCCCTGATTCTCTAGGATAAAATGATCTGCCAGCTTTTCCATGCCAGCTATCATCTTCTGCATTCTCATCTTCGAATTGAGGCTGATCCCTCAAATCCCATTTAGACAAGCGTTTTCTTCCGCTTCCACTCATTTCTCTCAAGCCTGACAGATCACAACCCTTAGCAGACCATATGCAATACAATCTGTAGTTGAAAGAAGACAACAAACAAATCAGTCCCAGTTATGAATCTTGCCTCTTTGTTGTTTTCTTCCTTAAGTATGCGATAAAGTATTATTTATACAGCGCTCATCAATTATTTGATCTACAAGTTTGAGATTATCTCAAATCAACACGCAAAAAAGCGACGGATAAAGTTTGTTACTTAGAATTTGAAGCAGAAAAACAATTAAGAGGTAAATATTAATGACTCTACAAAGCGTTCATAAATGAAGTACATACATTTATAATTCAATCAAAAAGTCAATCCCCAGAAAATGACAAGATAGCAGCAAAAATTTACCTCCAGAGAGCAAAAGTAGTAAAATAAAATAATAATAATAATAATAATAATAATCATTTACAATATTTGAATTGACTAATCATTTTAGTCATTATTATAATTCTATAAATTACAGCTCAATATTTAGCTTTTGCTTCAAAGAAATGCCCTTATTTTCCTACAGCATGTACTGTCCACTCCTAATTATTATTATTGGTAAAATGCTAGGTTTTTTTCTTGATTTATGGCAGAAACTAGATGATGGGTTATTCACAGTAGGATCTAATAGCTCCCCTTGGAAACATTGCTTTCATCCATGCGATGATCAAGGAGAACAAAAAAAATTAAAAACTTCAACTGAAAGAAATATGAGGGTCTGATAAAAATTGACAAGATTAACATAATTCTCTTACATGCTTTTCTTTCCTTTTAATAAGAGGACTTGTGTACAAATACGCTGTTCAATCGGAAAATATAACATAACCAGGCTTCAAAATATCACCAATTAATAAAGCCTAATATGCAAAAGTGTTTAATTACACAAAAGCAGTATGATTAAAGTAGAACATCCTATTGGATCGACATTGACCAAAGAAGAACACCCTTCCCACTGGATCATTATTGACCTCTTAATTAGGGAAAAAAATATCTCTTAGGAATCAGAGACAGCCCATTGGATCAGCATGAACTTCTAAAAAGTTTTCACAATTACATGAAGTAAACACAACAGCTGAGTAGCAATTCATACGTCTGTTAGCTGCACTAACTTCATTAACTGAAAAATAAAACGGTGCCCCTTCAACTTTTTGGAAATATCCTACATCATGTTCTCTGGTATAGGAAGGAAATACCGCTTAAAATCACAATAAGTATGATTCCAATCTACATGTTACTAAATGTCACTGTACCATGCAGCTCACACATTTGACAACGAGACAAAGATTGATATTCCTGAAGATCCCCAGATTTGAGTTCTTATAACCGCTAACAGGTCTAGTCTAACATCTATATCTAAAACAACACATCAAATTTAAAAACTCTAATACAACGAAAGAGGTGTTCCTGAACTCAAGCCAAATTGACAGCAACCATAAGAAATGAAGCCGTTTCCAAGTCTATCACTAATAATCTCAAATGTCACCAACTAACAACACGCTCAGGGACTAATACATGACACTTTCGCCTTGGGAAAGTGATTTCATGTGTATGCTGATACTCTAATCTGAATCATGCATCTTCTCTTGCCATTTTGATGGAACCAAATCTAGCATTTTTTTTAAATAGCAAATCAGGCATGCTTTTCACGGACATAATTACAAATATTGCACATGAGAACTCCACTAACTAAAAACTCAATGCTTTCAAGGTTGTCCCCTGTTCCATCATAATATTGATGAAATTTACTCCCAAGCTTGATGCATTCTCTTCCCCAACCTTCAACTATGAAGTGTTTTAATATTTCAATTCCCTCTCCAAACTTCATTTTGAAATCTCCAAAAAAATTTCATACGGCCATTAACATGAGCTAATATCCAATGTTGCTCTTGGGGAATGACAAAATGCCATTGCAATCAGTTACTTGTGGATAAACTTTGTAGTCCTTCCACACATTGAACCCATGAAAACACTGCATAAAATTATGTTTGTCATTAGCACTCAGGTAAGTGTATTGTACTCCGATGCATACACATAGAGCTAAGGCACACTAGACTATCTATAGTAGCAGTAACACACGTCTCTACGGACCTAAGTACTGTGCTTAAGTGCATGGATGAAAGCCTAAACAAGCAATTTGCTAACTTTATTATTTCACAACCAAATGAAATACACAATTAGGCATATCAACTTTTAAACAGACAACAGAAACATTAGAAAATGGGAATATCAGCTCAAATAAGTGTTTACATACTCAAATAGAACAATTATAAATAAACTATGTTAGATCTTAATTCACCTGCCAACAATGTATCCTTAAAGTTAACTACACATAAATTTTGAAAGAATTTTGCTGAATACCCTCTTGGGACACAAAGACTACAAAACAGGAAATTATTTCTGCTACAAGCTGTTTAAGATACACAATGACAAAAAGAAAGCAGGAACTAGCAAACAGAGAAACAGAGCAAAATCAAACGCACACTTGTCAACTTGTCTGTCTCTCTAATGTATAACTCGAACGAAGTTATAATGATAGCTTTACTAACGAACACTAGAATAGAAAAATCAAAACATCAGCTGCCATGTGTGTGTCACTCCATCGAAGGCACCAATATCGACGTGGTTGGGCCATGCCAAGGTGATGCCAAATATCTAAAACTGATAAAAGATATCAATGAAATATGAAAGGTATTTCGACATCGGACATTTTGGTTCGAAAAGAGGAAGTTCCTAACGAAAAAATAAAGAAGATGGAAAAAATAATAATTAAAAAAAGCTTTGTGACAGTATGAGTAGAGTAGAAAAGGAAATGGAGCTAAGAGGGTATAAAAATCACCAAGAAGAGGGGGGAAACAAGGAATTGAGAAACCACTGTCTTAGTTTTCAAAGATTGAAAAAAGGGAAACAAGGAATTCAAAGAAAAGCCGATGACAACAAAGAGAAGAGGAGGTGCAGTTTCTTCCTCTCTCTCTCTCTCTCTCTGTAATGGGATAATTTATAAGTATGCACCACAAACAAAAATATATACACACACACAGTTAACCAATTCGCAAAAACTAAAATTCTATAAAATTCCAAGAATCGAAACTTTCAAGTTTCAAGACTCTTATCTCTCGGCCTTACAAAAGAACCAAAAAAAAAAAAAAAAGCCCTAATTTTTTATCCAAGATTTGGATGCCTAAAGAGAGCAACACCAGACCGGTTAAACAAACTCAAATCGAACATTAACAACAAGAAAAGGAAAGCAAAGAGGAAAAGAAAAAAGGGACTAATAACAGAACCCTAAAAAACAATCGATAAAAACAAGCACAAAACTTTGGAGGAAAAAAAGAAAAGAAAAGAGAAGACTTACTTAGGAAGAAATGTTCAAAACAGCCATGAGCGAAGAAAGGCAGAAACCCTAGAGTGCGACTGCGAGAACGAGCCGACAATGAGATTGAGAGACTTCCCGAATGTGGTGGTGTGTTTCGAAGTGAAAGTCCCCAACCGAGAGAGGAAAACACACTAAAAATTAGTTTTCTTTTCTTTTTGGAGAAGAATTTTGGGGATATTTTACGGAATAATGAGCCTCTCTCTTCTCTTGTTCGCTTCGCTTCAGTTTTTCTTTCTTTTTTTTTTTTTTTAAATTATCTTCTTTCTTACTGGTCAGTTCGATCCTTCGCTACATTGGTCACTAGTCAATATTGTCGTATGCGGAATTAAGGACCCCACTAGTTCGTTTTATTTTTTTTTTAATCATACGACATGACAATACTATGGCGATGAATTTGGAATTTAGGAAAATTAGGCCCGTTGGTTTTTTTCTCTAAATTTTTACAAATATTTTTACACGTTTTTTCAAGATAAGAATTTTAAAAACACTTTTAACGTAATTTTTAAAAAATTTTTATTTTTTAAAACATTTTCACCTATGTTAAAAACAATATCAAACAGCCACTTAATAATTTAAAAATAAAAAAATTACAAAATAATTATCATAATAATGTTTTATTTTACATTATATTATATGATTACATAGCAATTAATTTAGCGATATTATATTTTGGTATTCTTAAAAAATTTTGAAAATTTTGTTATATTTCAATTTTACTAGTGAAATTTTTCTTTACATGTCTGGAAAGTAAGAGGTTGGCTTATTTTTACCCTCACAATTTATATATATATATATATATATATCATGTTGCACACTTGAGTGAGAATTTGATTTTTGAATGGTTGTAATTATATAAATTACTTGGCTATTTTTTAAAAGGCAAGATAGTAAATTTGCCAAGGGATAATTCAAGATTTTCATTTAGGTTTAATAAAATCTTAAAATCAACAGGTAGTAATAGCACAAGCTTTGAGAAGGAAAAAAATATGATAGGATAGTTTTTTGTTTCTTTTCTTTCTAAGAAAACCGAACAATTAGTTTTGCTAAAAATATCTCTATGCCACCTTTTTGTTGTTGAAGTGATAAATGCTTTATTTGAAATAATTTTCTAATCAATTTTCCCATATTTCTTTAGTTTATTCTTGATTAAATTGTGTTTTATTTGTGATTTTGTGTTCTATAAGTGTTTCAAGCTAATGAAATGAAAAATGGGTAAAAAGTGAGGATTTTGGTGTTCAAAAATTGCATTTATTCATTCTAGAAAACAATCGGGGCTAAAGTTAGATTTTTGGGAATTTCTAGGACCAAATTAGCAAATCAAGCCAAGTTGGGGCACGCCCCAGCGAGAAAAGGCCCTCCAGCAACGACACAGCACAGTGAGCAGGCACAGCATGTTGAACGTGTATGCTCTAAGGAGTAAAAATGTAATATATTTTTGGAGACATTTTAATAAAAAAAAAGAATTTAGTTATTATTTATATACCAAATCTTGTCTTCTTTATGTTTATATTTGTTGAATGTATGTTAAGCAAACAAAAGTCTGAGATTGTCGATCTAAACGGTTAAGAATTGGGCATATGATGGACAAATAATGCGGAAGACACGACTCTTAAGGTGATGGTCTAAATCATAAGATCCGCAATTGAGGGAATAAAGTTGAGCACTTTATTTATGCAAAGATTGTTATGTTATCTATATCCTTAACAGGAGATAGTTTGTCTTCACTATCGAAGGTAAACTCTATGAATAGAAACATTAACACATTGTCATAGGTGACGATGTATTGGATCGGGACATAAAGTAAATTGATTTAGATTAATAATTCTATCTTGGCAAATCGATTCACTTTAGACAATCATATATATTGTATCTTAATCTTAAGATGAATAATAGGCCTATTGTCTTATGTCTTTCGATTTATCGATGGGTAACATCCACATTTTAATAGTGGTACCTTTGCCGGTAAGTTGGAGGCATAACTCTTGATAGCGTAGACTTGTAATTCATATATATGAAATCCATAGCTCCTCTTTAGGAGTAGTTGATATTCTCTTATATGCGTCATCCTGTAATTGAAAAACTAGAGCGCTCAACCATTTGGATATATAGGTGTAACCAAATGGTATACTATCTTTAGATAGTAAGTTTTTTGATGGTGAGATAATGGAACGTAAGATAAAAATAATCGAAAAGGTAAGACATAATTTGTCGTTAAGCCGATTATAGATAATCCTATAAGGATATGATACGTTATGATATGTCATATAGACTTAGCTATACAAGCTTTGTAATTCTATATAGTTTGAGAGTGCAGCTCTAAGCTTTTAGTGGAGTAGCATTAGAGTTAATAATTATGAAATGTATATCTGAGATATTGAGTTTCATAATTATCAGAAGCTTGAAATATATAGGTCCATCAGGTCTCATTTGCTAGCTTATAAAAATCTTATAACGATACGGCATGCTTTTTCAATAATTGGTGACTTGTGTCAAATTATCAAATTGGCTAAAAATTCGATAGGATCAGATAATTTTCTTTTGTTTATCGGTTGAATTAATTTTGTGAAAATTAATTCAAGATAAACTTGGTTAATTATCGAGATCAGAAAATTCATGTATGTTTATCGGTTGGATTAATTTTGAATAAATTAAGATAAACTTGCTGAATTATTAGGAATATTTATTTTTCTAGAGATTATCTTGATATGACTGTTTTAATCAGATAACTTCACTATTGGGTTATTTGAATTAAACTGAGGCTCTCCCAAAATCTTGAGTGGGAAATGAAAGATTCGCAGGAAACATTTATCATAAGTTTGGCAAGCTGATCTTTAAGGTCGAGCTGTCGATAGAGCAAGTTTGGCAAGCCGATTTGCCAGTTCGGTCTGTCAACCAACGATAAATAGATCACGTGTTTTCATAAGGATTTTATCAGATATTGATCCTGATTTGATTCTAATTTGAATTTTTGAGACCTTATCTGATAAGGACTGACTCATAGGGCCAAACTGTATAAAAAAGGGGAGTGAAACTCATTGTTGTTTAGATCAGTTAAGAAATCTAGAGTGAGACTTTATTGGTGAGACTATGTAACTCCTCGAAGAGCTATTGTTCACACTTCACGAGCTATAACTTTGGGAATTTCTCAATTGGTTGGAAGGAGAGTCGCCTGGTGGAAGAGCTGTACAAGTGTGCCCATACACACACCTGTCATGGATAGAGAATAGCAAAGAAGGCCAAGTGGTTAAGGACTTTCTGGGATGCACATATCTTCATAAACTGCGGTAGCTTTTCGGCATTTACAAGGTTAGTGAGATCTAATTAATTTATACATATAGTGTGTCAAACTTGTGTTTTAAAAAATACTCTTGTATAAAAAAAATTTTAAAATTTCACTACGCACTATTTTTCCAACGCGGCCATGCCAACAAGACCATGTAACCATGCCAATATCCTACAGCGCACGGCTACAAATGAAGAATGGCGCCCTCGCACACGAAATGTCTGACTTATAGCCTAATGTTGCTGTCTGTGCGACCATGAGAGAACATTGTTATCCTTGTGCTTTCCTTCAAAAAATTGCTCTAAATTTGACCTAAAAGAGGTCCCAAGTTACCCCTTTTCATTCTCATAATACAAACCTACAAATATCACACTTAGGAATACAAACATATATCAATTTTTTATTTATCTTGTAGCCACTTTTTGGAGAGAAAGAGAGAAAAGAAAGGTGAATTCTCTTACAGCGCGAGAAGATTCATCTACGTGGAGATTTCTTCAAGATCGTCAATGAGTTTTTTCTTTTTCCTTCTTTCTTTTGAACTTTGAATATGTTTTTTGTGGCGTCCGATGCAGGCTCCACCTCAAGCCTCCATAGGACCCACCTTGCGGGGCCTTTGGACTTATGGCTCTTATTGGTAAACCATTCCCATGCCGCTGCAAAAGAAATCCCTGAGGGGCCAGAGGGGACAGTATGGATGAGTAGGCGGCACGGGAACGGTTCACCAATAAGAGCCACAAGTCCGAGGGCCTCGCAAGGTGGGTCCTATGGAGGCTTGAGGTGGGGCCCGCGCCGGACGCCACATTTTTAATTTATTTTTTCATTGTTTAATTTTTCAACAATGATGGGCTAACTTTCTTTGGTTAAAGGTGATTTCAAAACCCTAAAATTATTTTCAATTTTCCTAATCGAAATTGTTTTCATACCAAGAAAGGCTCCCGGCCTACTTAGTGTGGAATTAGTCTTTCTAAGGATAACTGTCCAAAGACAATAGATGAAAGAAAATACTTGGAGAAGGTTATGCTTCAATAGTAGAAAGTCTCTTGTTTGCTATGCTTTGCACTAGATTAGATATTTGTTATACGATCGAATTGGTGAATTAATATCAATCGAATCTAGGGCCCAAATATTGGCTAATAGTCAGGCATATGCTCAAGTATCTTAGGAGAATAAGGGATTATATGCTATCGTATTCCCGAGAGGACCTAACACCTATATGATACACGAATTCTGATTTTTAAGCAAATAAGGATTCAAGGAAATTGACATATTGTTCTGTCTATACTCTAGGTAAAGGCGCCATAGTCTAGAGAAGTGTCAAGCAACCTTGTATTACTAACTCAAATATGAAAGCTAAATATGTGGCTGCCAATGAGATGTCTAAGGAAATTATGTCGCTTAAGAAATTTCTTAACAATCATAAGATAATTCATGGTATCAATAAACCTATAGTTTTGTATTGTGATAATACGACAGCTATAGTTAATGCTAGGGATCCAAGACACCACAAGAATAGGAAGCACATAGAGAAGAAGTATGATATAGTTAAGAAAATGTAGATAGTGGAGAAGTGGTGGTTTACAAGATAGCATACGAGGACAACCTATAACCGATTTGTTTACTAAAGCCTTAACAATAAGAAGCTTTGAGAAACACATAGAGGGTATGAGGATGTGTAATATGTCACATTTTATTATGATCGGTACACTAAGGAACAAATATTTTATTTGTAATTAAACAAATTTTAAATAAATAAATGAATAAATAAATAAATAATGACACAAATGTTTCATGAATTAATAATAGTTCTCATATTGCTTTTATTATGTTTAAGCATTTAAGAAAATATGTGTCCCTTGACTATTATAATCAAATTTTGGGATTTGGCGCATATAGAGTTTATATGCAGTATAGATACAAGACCAAAATTAATAGTCTAAATTATATAGCATGCAGTCTATATATTTAGCTGGGCAATTTATACATGACAAGACTATAATGAGAATCTTTGTCCAATTTGAGAGATAGTTTATTTAGGCTCTTGAAACGGATTGACTCCATGGTAGACATATTAGTGTGATAAACTTAATAGCGGTCGCACACTTGACTAGAGCTAAAGTGTAATTGATTTAATAATAATTTCGTTTATCTTAAATCAATTCATTTTAACAATCATTTATGTGTGATCTTAATCATGAAGTGGATTTATGACTCAATGTTTATAGCTTATATCTTTTGATATGCCAAAGGCAAGAGTTCCGATAGTTAAAGGCTCCATTGGTATGTTAGAGATGTAACCTATATTTTGTGAGAGCATAATTCATAGATAAGGAATCCATAGGTCTCTAATAACGAGTTAACATTATCCTCCTAAAAGCATTATTCGTGAAAGTGGAAAAGAACAAGGCCTTGGTCATATGGATACTTGTGATAACCAGATGATTTTCTGTTTGCATTTATTATAAATAGAATTTTCTAAATAAGTGAAATAATGGAATTTTGAGATAAAATAATCAGAAAGTAAAACGAAACTAAGTCCTTCATCCGATTATGAATAACTTATGGGTTACACATATGCATGAAAGGTCGTGAAGAAGACAAATAAATAAAGTCTCATAATGCGAAATAATATCAAAAGTGTAGCTTTGGTTTTTAGTGGAGTGGCGCCAAAGATAATAATTAAATGGATAATTAATCAAGGATTAATTTATCTATTATTATTGGATCTTGATAAATATATGTCCATGGGATCCAGATGCTAGCTCGTGAATTTCTCGACTTAATTGATTAATTTAAAAACAATATTTATTTATATTTAATTATTGAGATTTTGCAAAAATTAATTATTTGTATTTGAATAATTAATTGAAATATTATTTGTATTTGAATTTAAGTAAAGGATAATTATTTATATTAGAAAATTATCTCGAATAATTAAATTTTAATTTAAATCAAATTATTTGAATTGGTATTATCCTAGATGATGTAGATAATTGCAAAATCCTATACTATAATTGACTGGGATTCGAGTTCCCTTCTATCTAAAGGTGTTAAAATCTAATAGATTTAGTGATGAAATGGTCAAAATGAAACAAGTTTCATAATTTAGAGGCATAATTTGTTATAATTTAAAATTTAAGGGCCAAAATAAGTTCAATTGTATAATTTAAGAGTTAAAGGTGAAATTATTGATACAATTTTGTTAATATTCTACGAATTTAATAACAAAAGGGACACAATAAAGTAAGTTAAATAGTCTTAAGAGTTTGATTTGTCACGTTTTTAAGTTCAAAAAATCAAAGGGGGACAAGTTGCATTGATGATGAGATCTCCGAATGTGTTTTCTGAACCGTACAACAGAGATTTGCGAAACAGAAAAAGGAGGAACAATTTCTCCATTCCGATCCACAATTAAAAATACAAAAAAGTGTAGAAAGGATCTTCATTCATGTCACGCCCCGGAGTACGGGAGGTGACGTGGTGGTTTAATTAAGTTAATTAAATAAAGATTTAGTTAAAAACAGGGTTTTAGAATTAGATTTATAAATAAAAATGAGATATATATATATATTTTTAAAATCATTCGAATAGAAGAAATTAAGAAAATAGAATAATCTGTAATAATAATGGAGCAAATAAAAAGAACATTAAAATAACTAAATACGGGGTGGAACGAGTATGGGTCCAACTGGCCCACATATTGTGCACACATACGTAGTACTGACAATATTACCATACAACCACAGTCCAAAATAAAAGAATAAGTTAAGATCTTACATGCCTTGATTTATTGTATTACAACCTACCCAAATCTTCTACTAGTCGTAAGTCCGGTCAGCAGACTCTTCTCCAATCCTAAGCTGATATCCACTTAGGGGTAAGATTTTAAAAAAATAAAAACGTGAGCAAAAGGCTCAGTAGGACTATATTTTAAAATAAACAGATAAATATTCTAGTAGAACTTTCTTATTAAATAGATAATTAAATAAATCAAACAAGTATTTTCATTTAATAAAATTCTATTAAAAACAACTTGTCAAAAGTACCTTTTTAACCTTCTCGGGCAAACCAAATATTCACCACCGAAGTGGCCCAGCTGGGTTTCGGGACCTGCCTTCAAGGTCGTTCACTACACGACCCGATCTCTGTTATGGCATCATGCCCATATATCTTTTTATAATTATTATAATCTCTGTTTACCAAATATAGTCATTTACATTCATTATGAAGTTCATTATGAACATTTCTCAATCAACCGTTTGTAAAGATATTTAAACAAAATCATTTCCCAATCAGTCATCAAAAACATTTGATAAAAATTCATTTTGAAATAGGGCTACCAAAGGAAAGGGGTAGAAGTCCTACCTTAATACTCGTGCCGGTGTCCCACACCGTAATCCCGGTCTGCTATACGTTAGCTCCGTAGATCCACGCACAAATCCTAAACGCATAGTAACTTAGTTCATTAGTATCTAACCTAAGGTATCCTATGATACTAAATCATCTCATGGTGTCCTAGTGTGCCATTTGGGTTTATAAAATCATTTCATAAATTTGGAATTTCAATAGGGGTTCAAAACAGTGAAAACAAATAAAAAATCATAAAATTGGGTTTAGATTGGGTCGGCCTGCCGGTCCCCTTGGTTCGGCCGGCCAAACTGCACAGTTTGGCCTGCCGGAAGACCAAGTCTGGTCGGCCGAAGTTTCCTAGGTTCGGCCTACCGGTCGGATGAATCCGGCCTGCTGAACACAAAGTTCGGTCTATCGATCTGGGAAATTCCAGAAATTTCCACGCATGGGTTTCGGCTTTCCCTGAGCCCAATTCTTCAATACAACCTGTTTTCTCAATCCTCTGGCATGGGAAATCATCATAAACAATAGAAAAATCATAATAGAACACTTTTTAATGGATTGAAACAAGTTTTAAACAAGATTTTCACAAAAATCCAAAAATAGAGAAAATAGAGAAAAAATGAAAAATCTTGATTTCGATCCATTTTTTATGAAATAAAGTCTGTATTCTAGCTAATCTAAGTTCATTTAACTTAGATTGAAGCTTTTCTAAGCTTAGAAACTCTTAGATTTCAAAATGCAAAAAATTTTGAAAAATAGAAAAACTTTTGAATTTTAGAAACTAACCTCGAATCGAAGCTTTAAAACGATGTTTTTATTATTGAATCTCGTTCCCGAGCCTTCAATCTACTTACCTGAAGCTTGAAATCAATTTTTGATTCAAAAATTTTAGAGAGAGAATGAGAGAGTGAGAGAGGAATCGAGAGAGTGAGAGTGCGAGGAGAGAGAGTGAGGGAAAATGAGAGGAAGAGAGAGAAAAGATAAAATAAATAGAGGAAGAGGGAAAAAAGTGGTTGCATAGAACGGTGTGCAACTACACACTGTTTTCGAATCAAATTGCTTTGTTAAAATTTTAATTAACAATTAAAAACAATTTAGAATAATTAAAAAATTATTAAAAGAGTAAAATAACACAAGGTTACTTAATTTTCACAAAATAATCAAATAAAATTTAAAATACTCATTATGGCACACTAATCCACCATTTAGCACTTTAATTACACTTAATTAACTTCGGAGCGTTACAACTCTCCACCCCTAAAAGAAATTTCGTCCTCGAAATTTACAAATCAATTTCAAAGACAAAACAAATGCGGATACAACTCCTGCATACTCGATTCTAATTCCCAGGTGGCTTCATCAACCCCGTGATGCTGCCACATGACCTTAACTAACGAGATCTCACGACGGCGTAAACTAATTACTTTACGATCGATGATCTGAATCGGCACTTCTTTATATGTCATGTCTTCCTGAATCTGCACATCCTGAATCGAAATGATCTTATCCTGCTCAGGTGGACACTTCCGAAGCATCGATACATGAAATATATCATGAACATGCAAAAGTCTTGGAGGAAGGTTGAGTCGATACACAACCACACCAACACGTTGAGTAATCACAAACGGTCCAATATATCTTGACGCAAGTTTTCCTTTTACTCCGAATCGCGAAATGCCCTTGCAAGGCGATACCTTCAAGAGTACGAAATCTCCAACCTCAAATTCCAAAGGTCGTCGCCTTCTATCCGCATAGCTCTTCTGTCGACTCTGAGCTGCTCTCAATCGATCTCGAATCATGACGATCTTCTCATTGCTATCACGAACCTCATCTGGTCCAAGAATAACCCTATCCTCTAGCTCGGCCCAACACATTGGCGATCGACACGGCCGCCCATACAGTGCCTCAAACGGTGCCATACCAATACTCAATTGATAATTGTTGTTGTACGCGAACTCCACCAGATGCAAGTATTTCTTCCAGTTCCCACCGAAGTCTAACGCACAAGCATGCAGCACATCTTCGAGAATCTAAATAATCCGCTCAAACTGCCCATCAGTCTGAGGATGAAATGCTGTGCTGAAGTTCAAATCTGTACCCATGGCCTCCTGAAAGCTCTTCCAATATTTAGCGTTAAACCTGGTATCCCTATCTGATGTGATGGACAAAGGAACTCCATGTAATGCACTATATTCTACATATACAACTCCCCAAGAATCTTCCTTGAACACGTCGATCTAAACGGAATGAAATGAGCTGACTTTGTTAACCTGTCGATCACGACCCAAATCGTATCGTGCCGCTGCTCCGTACTCGGCAATCCGGTAAGAAAATCCATCGTCACGTGTTCTCATTTCCACCCTGGAATAGGAAGTGGCTGAAGCTGACCTGCTGGCTTCTGATACTCGGCTTTCACCTGAAGACAAATCGTGCATTTGGCCACGTATTCTTGAACGTCCTTCTTCATGCCTCTCCACCAGTATTGCCTATTCAAATCACGATACATCTTCGTACTCCCTGGATGAATAGCGAACTGAGATCTATGCGCTTCGTCCATTACGGCTTTCTTTACTTCAACGATAGTTGGAACCGCCAAACGCTTCCTGAAGTACAATGATCCATCTGCATGTATCATCCATTCTTTGAACTGCTCCCCGTTTCGAATTTGCGTCCAGATTCCCTGAAGATGCTGGTCTTGCCACTGGTTCTGCTTCACCATTTGAACAAGAGCTGGGATCGTCTCTATATGATACACCGAAATACAATCGTAGTCCTCACTATACTGTAAACTGAACTCACTTACCATCGCATCTCTTTTCCAATCCTCGAGAGCCAAACATGCCAATATCCCTGAAGATTTTTGACTGAGCGCATCCGCAACAACATTAGCTTTCCCGGGATGATATTGCAACGTAAAATCATAATCTTCCATATATTCCATCCATCTCCGCTGTCTCAAATTCAAATCCCTTTGAGTGAACAGATACTTCAAGCTCTTGTGGTCGGAGAAAACCTGAAATGTTGCCCCGAATAGATAACATCTCCAAATCTTCAACGCATGAATCATTGCTGTAAGTTCCAAATCATGAGTAGGATAATTCCGCTCGTGAGGTCATAACTGTCTCGATCTATACGCTACCACGCGTCCCTGTTGCATCAACACGCATCCAAGTCCACATCCTGAAGCATCCGTATAAACCTCGTATGGCTCGTCACTGTTGAGAATGATCAACACTAGAGCTGAAGTCAACCGATTCTTCAATTCTTGAAAGGCGAACTCGCATTCTTCGTTCCACTCGAACCTAACATTTTTCCTAATTAATCTTGTCAACGATGCTGCTATCTTCGAGAAGTCTTTCACAAATTTCCTATAATATCCTGCAAGTCCCAAAAAGCTGCAGATCTCCGCCACATTCCTCGATCATTCCCAATCCATAATGGCTTCTATCTTTGACGGATCCACTGACATACCTTGCTCGAAAATAACATGACCCAGAAATTTGACTTTCGTCAACCAAAACTCGCACTTTTCCTTCTTGGTGTACAACTGATGTTCTCGTAGAGTCTGAAGCACGATCTTGAGATGCTGCTCCTGCTCCTCCCAAGTCTTAGAATAAATCAAGATGTCATTGATGGACACAATCACGAACTGATCTAAGTAATATCATGTTCATCAAGTCCATGAAAGTTGTCGGAGCGTTCGTCAATCCAAACGACATTACTAAAAACTCGAAATGTCCATACCGGGTCCTGAAAGCTGTCTTGGGAATGTCCTCTTCCTTAATCCTGAGCTAATGATATCCTGACCTCAAATCTATCTTTGAGAAGTACCGCGAACCTCCCAACTGATCAAACAACTCATCTATCCTGGGCAATGGATACTTATTCTTCACTGTGACTCGATTCAGCTGCCGATAATCTATGCACAACCTGAGAGTTCCATCATGCTTCTTAGCGAACAAGACTGGTGCTCCCCACGGTGATGTACTATTCCAGATATATCCCTTGTCAGCAAGTTCCTGAAGTTGTTTCCTGAGTTCTTTCATTTCTACCGCCGCCATCCGGTAAGGTACTATAGAAATAGGTGCTATTTCCGGGAATAATTCAATACCAAACTCAATCTCCCGATGTGGCGGTAACCCTGGTAGCTCATCGAGGAAGACATCCTCAAATTCGTCTACCACTGGAATCACTGTACGTTTTCTCAAAACACTGGGCTCTTCTTCCAAATCCATGAAGATAGCGCGACAAACTGCATTCTTTCGCCCTCCGAGACATGTCCTAACACGACGCTCACTCATTAACCGATCACCACCACCCTGGTAGGTGATTACCGTCCCTCTATCAGACACTAGAGTCACTTTCCTAAATTGACAGTCCACTACTATACTGTATCTGGACAACCAGTCCATCCCTAGGATTACATCATAGGTTCTCATGGGGATTACAATCAAATCACTTTTTAAAATCTCATCCCCTATCTTTATTTTACAAGCTTTACAGATACTATTCACACGCACCCGCCCCAATGGTGAAGCTATAACTAAGGGTTCATCAAATTCTTCTATTTCTAATCCCAAGGCATGTACAAATGAACTCAAAATGAGAGAATGAGTGGCACCAGTATCAAACAACACGTGTGCTAAAGACTGAGAAACCATGATTGTACCATCGACAACTGCGTTATTGGTCTAGGCATCTGAACTCCCTGATGTCATCGTGTGAACCTGTACTGGAGCTTTTCTTTTATCTCTACCCACGTTACTAGTTCCTAGATTAACTGGTCGATGCTACTGCGATGATGGTGACTGGACACTAGCTGTACTCGGTGCTCGATACTTAGGGACGTTACGCTAAAAACTCTGTTGCTGATGACCTTGCGCTGGATATGGCAGCTGTTGAGAAGAGAACTGATGGAATGGAAGCTGAGGATACTTCTGTGGCTGAGGTAGAGTCTGAAGCTGGGGCTGACGACTAGCTCATTCTCCAGTCTGAAGTCCTAAGCAAGCACTCCTGATCGGGCAATTCTTCTTGATGTGTCCTGGCTGCTGGCAATAGTGACAGTGAAAGCTGTAGGGGTTGCTGCGCCCGCTGCTGGATGAACTACTGTTGCCGCTGTTCACGCCACCCAGTTTGCTCTTTCTCGGAGTCGGTCAACTGCTAACGCTCCTCCTGCTGCTCCTCTGTGGTCCTCTTGATGCCTTAGCTCGATTCTTATAGTACTACGTGTAATCATTCTCCACTGATATTGCTGATGACACAAGCTCTCCAAAATTTCGAAGTCGCAGAGCAACCACCTACCGTCGAATAGGAGCCTTAAGTCCTTCCTGAAATTTAATACACTTTCACGCTCCGATGCCACTGCTGAGGGAGCAAACCTAGCTAATTCATTAAACTTCGCCTCATATTCCCGAATTGACATGTCGCCCTGCTGCAACCTATAGAATTCTGCCGCCTTTTGGTCCTTGTACCCCTGTGGAAAATACCTATCATAGAACAGCTCCTCGAATCTATCCCAATCAATATTACCATTGTTTTCTAGGCGCTTTGCTTGCTTCCACCAAGTGTTAGCACCACCTTCAAACTTATATGTTGTAAATTCCATGCGATACTCCGCTGGCACACTAAGCGTATCCAAGTGCTTCACAATCGAGTCTAACCATTATTCTACCACCTGCGGGTCCCCGGTTCCATCAAAGGTCGGTACTGACGCACGTCGAAACTCCTTAAAGTACGTATGTCGACGACTAGCCTCGGAATCATCAGGTCTTACCCTTGCTGCCATCTGCCGAAATGCTACAAACATAGCCCTCATCATGCCCTCATCGTTTCCAAACTCGACATCCGCTGTCGAGGGACGTCTAGGTGCCATTATCTCGCTTCTGAAAACAAATTTGGACTATCAGTGGTATTTTATTATCGTACCTATGTGTGCACAATTTCCAATGTTCATAACCTTAAGCTCTGATACCATTCTGTCACGCCCCAGAGTACGGGATGTGACGTGGTGGTTTAATTAAGTTAATTAAATAAAAATTTAGTTAAAATTAGGGTTTTAGAATTAGATTTATAAATAAAAATGAGATATATATATATATATATATATTTAAAATCGTTCGAATATAAGAAATTAAGGAAATAGAATAATCTGTAATAATAATTGAGCAAATAAAAAGAACATTAAAATAACTAAATATGGGGTGGAACGAGTATGAGTCCCACTGGCCCACATATTGTGCACACATATGTAGTACTGATAATATTACCATACAACCACAGTCCAAAATAAAAGAATAAGTTAAGATCTTACATGCCTTGATTTATTGTATTACAACCTACCCAAATCTTTTGCTGGTCGTAAGTCCGGTCAGCCGACTCTTCTCCAATCCTAAGCTGATATCCACCTAGGGGTAAGATTTTAAAACAATAAAAACATGAGCGAAAGGCTCAGTAGGACTATATTTTAAAATAAACAGATAAATATTCTAGTAGAACTTTCTTATTAAATAAATCAAACAAGTATTTTCATTTAATAAAATTCTATGAAAAACAACTTGTCAAAAGTACCTTTTTAACCTTCTCGGGCAAACCAAATATTCACCACCGAAGTGACCCAGCTGGGTTTTGGGACCTGCCCCTAAGGTCGTTCACTACATGACCCGATCTCTGTTATGGCATCATGCCCATATATCTTTTTATAATTATTATAATCTCTGTTTACCAAATATAGTTATTTACATTCATTATGAAGTTCATTATGAACATTTCTCAATCAACCGTTTGCAAAGATATTTAAACAAAATCATTTCCCAATCAGTCATCGAAAACATTTGATAAAAACTCATTTTGAAATAGGGCTACCAAAGGAAAGGGGTAGAAGTCCTACCTTAATACTCGTGCCAGTGTCCCACACCGTAATCCCGGTCCGCTATACGTTAGTTCCGCGGACCCATGCACAAATCCTAAACGCATAGTAACTTAGTTCATTAGTATCTAACCCGAGGTATCCTATGACACTAAATCATCTCATGGTGTCCTAGTGTGCCATTTAGGTTTATAAAATCATTTCATAAAGTTGGAATTTCAATAGGGGTTCAAAACAGTGAAAACGGATGAAAAATCACAAAATTGGGTTTAGATTGGGTCGGCCTGCCGGTCCCCCTGGTTCGGCAGGCCGAACTGCACAGTTCGACCTACCGGAAGACCAAGTTCGGTCAGCCGAAGTTTCCTAGGTTCGGCCTGCCGGTCGGATGAATCCGGCCTGCCGATCCTTTGAATCCGGCTTGCCGAACACAAAGTTTGGCCTGCTGATCTGGGAAATTTCAAAAATTTTCACGCATTGGTCTCGGCTTTCCCTGAGCCCAATTCTTCAATACAACCTGTTTTCTCAATCCTCAGGTATGAAAAATCATCATAAACAATAGAAAATATAGTAGAACACTTTTTAATGGATTAAAACAAGTTTTAAAAAAGATTTTCACAAAAATCCAAAAATAGAGAAAATAGAGAAAAAATGAAAAATCTTGATTTCGATCTATTTTTTATGAAATAAAGTCTGTATTCTAGCTAATCTAAGTTCATCTAACTTAGATTGAAGCTTTTCTAAGCTTAGAAACTCTTAGATTTCAAATTGCAAAAAATTTTAAAAAATAGAAAAACTTTTGAATTTTAGAAACTAATCTCGAATCGAAGCTTTAAAACGATGTTTTTGTTGTTGAATCTCTTTCCCGAGCCTTCAATCTACTAACCCGAAGCTTAAAATCAATTTTTGATTCAAAAATTTTAGAGAGAGAATGAGAGAGTGAGAGAGGAACCGAGAGAGCGATAGTGAGAGGAGAGAGAGTGAGGGAAAATGAGAGGAAGAGAGAGAAAAGATGAAATAAATAGAGGAAGAGAGAGAAAAGTGGTTGCATAGAACTGTATGCAACTACATACTGTTTTCAAATCAAATTGCTTTGTTAAAATTTCAATTAACAATTAAAAACAATTTAGAATAATTAAAAAATTATTAAAAGATTAAAATAACACAAAGTTACTTAATATTCACAAAATAATCAAATAAAATTTAAAATACTCATTATGGCACACTAATCTACCATTTAACACTTTAATTACACTTAATTAACTTCAAGGTGTTACAATTCATTCATTCATTTATTCTTTCTATTTTTTTAATCCCCACGATCGCATCAAAACCAAATCGAGTAAGCTAATTCATCCTCGTTTTTCTTTTTAACCAACAAATCCTAACCAAACCTTTTGGCTTTTGAAGCGTGAAAATGAACATGAACCCCGCCAATCACTCTCAAACTAAGGCCCCATTTCTACCCGTGAATGTGATTTCAATTCT
Organism: Artocarpus hirsutus; assembly: GCA_946598075.1. NCBI lineage: Eukaryota > Viridiplantae > Streptophyta > Magnoliopsida > Rosales > Moraceae > Artocarpus > Artocarpus hirsutus. The sequence continues at coordinate 6,244 of CAMOHE010041323.1, read as the reverse complement.
TACTCCGACAAACAACAAAAACAAAAACAAAAACAAAATTGCCAAATCAAATTCTGCCCACTAATTAAGTTTAGTAATTCCTCACTCTTTTTATACTCACACCACAAATTCACTTTCCCTATAAATACCATGACATTCCATCACAGAAAACCCACAAAATCCTTTTCTTTCTCTCTACAAATCCATTTTCCTCTCCATCACCATGGCTTCCTCTACCCTCCTCTCCCTTTTCTCTCTGCTGCTCTTCTTCTCTGTTTCGCACTCCTCTCACCACCGCCACTCCCCGCCGTCTCGGACAACGCCGACGGCTGCTACTGCTCCTCTGTCCGTCAAGCAGGCCTGCAAGGCCACGCGCTTCCCGGACGCGTGCGCGGGCTCTCTCGCCCGGGTCTCGCCGGACTCCTCGCCGGCACAGATGATCGCGGCGGCCATCGGGGTCTCGTCGGAGAATCTCCGGACGGCTCAGTCAATGGTGAAGACCATCCTGGACTCCTCCTCTGGGAACAAGAACCGCTCCGTCGCCGGGGCCAACTGCGTGGAGTTCCTCCGCAACTCGGAGTACCGCATTTCGTTGGCGAATGAGGCGCTGCCGCGTGGGAGGAGCAAGGACGCCCGTGCCTGGATGAGCGCCGCCCTTCTCTACCAGTACGACTGCTGGTCGGCCCTCAAGTACGCCAACGACACCCAACTGGTGAACCAGACGATGTCGTTTCTGGACTCGTCGTTGATCGTGTCCTCCAGCAACGTGCTCAGCATGATGGCGTCGTACGACACCTTCGGGAACGAGACGTCGTCGTGGGTCCCACCGAGAACCGAGAGGGACGGGTTCTGGGAGAGCGGGTCGGGTGCAGGGTCAGGGTCAGGATTAGGCTTAGGATCACGGCGCGGGTTTCCGTCGAAGTTAACGGCGGACGTGACGGTGTGCAAGGGAGGATGGTGTGATTACGAGAAGGTGCAGGATGGGGTGAACGCAGCGCCAAACGACGTCGTAGGAGGGGAGAGGTTTGTGATACACGTGAAGGCAGGGGTATATGAGGAGATAGTGAGGATAGGAATAGAGAAGAAGAAAGTGGTGTTGCTGGGAGATGGGATGGGGAAGACTATCATCACCGGCTCCTTAAATGTGGGCCAGACTGGTATTTCCACTTACAACACTGCAACCGTCGGTAAGTGACTCCTTTTAAAAAATAAATAAATAAATAAAATTTTCGGTTTTGTTTAATTTTGGTTATCTATGTTGCGTCCGTACGTTTAGAAAGAAAACTGCGCAATCGATGTATAATTATTGGTGGGTGTGAAGTCATTAACGCTTAGCAATGTTAACATAGGGAAGAGTAATGGTAATTTGCGTCTAAAGTGTCGTATGCCGTCTATCTGACGAGTGATATTCTAAATAATAATAATAATGTATGATTTGGCTTTGTCCATGATTGTGATAGCTAGAGCCTTATTCCTTGGCGTATGGGACTTGTTAGAATTAGTTATTACGCTTGCAGGTTGCAACCTACAACTTCAAGTTGGAAAAGCATTCCTTTTTTTTTTTTTTTTTGTGAGTATTTAATTGTAATTTTTAATACTCTTGCTACGAAAGAATCTAGATCTGTTGTCTTATTTTTTATCCTCTTGGCAGTTTCTCTTATTATTTATTCGACAAATAATTTAAACTTAACAACTTAAGCGTATAAATAAACCTTAAATATTAAAAATAATTAAATAATTTATTTAGGTGTCAAAATTTAATCACAACATAGCTAAAATGACAAAAAAAAGGCACTGACAAATTTTTGGGCTGACCCACGTAACGTAATGGTAATGGCAGAAGACATTACAAGGCATGAGATCCAATCTTACACGTTACACTCTTACCCGTCTTCATCATTTCATGTCCTTAAATTCTCGCAAATTTGTTCTTTTCTTTTGTTTTGTCCTCATGTTCGTTCACTTGTCACCTTGTGCATATGTATATAGTACGCTCTAAAAGAAGCTCGTGATCTCTTTATGGAATTATTTCATTATATCCGCCTATATTTGGTTTTTATGTGGTCTTCTGTAATTACCATTTACTGCTGTTGGGGGGCATGGGCAAAAGATGATGAAACGAAACACAGCACAACAAAGATAAATAAATTATTGAAAGCATTCAACCACTTCCAGTTCTCTGTGCCAAGTAAAACAATTAATTTAATCACAATGAGAAACAACTATGAAATGTCAAAGAAAATGATAAGCTTTTAGTTGTGTTAATAATAATAATAATAATGTGTTGTTGTAACTTGTAACACTAACACGTGCAGGAGTTCTTGGAGATGGGTTCATGGCTAATGGTCTCACAATCCAGAACACGGCGGGTCCCGATGCACACCAAGCCATTGCATTCAGATCAGACAGTGATCTCTCCGTCGTCGAGAACTGTGAATTCATTGGCAATCAGGACACCCTCTATGCTCACTCCCTCCGCCAGTTCTACAAATCATGCCGCATCCAAGGCAACGTCGACTTCATTTTCGGGAACTCTGCCTCCATCTTCCAGGACTGCGTGATCTTAGTCCGTCCACGACAACTTAAGCCCGAGAAAGGCGAGAAAAACGCAGTCACAGCGCATGGCAGGACAGACCCCGCGCAGTCCACGGGTTTTGTTTTCCAGAACTGCCTAATCAACGGAACCGACCAGTACATGAAGCTGTATTATAGCAAGCCTCAAGTGCACAACACCTTCTTGGGAAGACCCTGGAAAGAGTATTCCAGAACGGTTTTCATACACTGCAACTTGGAAGCCCTCATCAGGCCCCAAGGCTGGCTGCCCTGGAGTCAGGATTTCGCATTGAAGACTCTATTTTACGGGGAATTTGAGAACTCAGGGGCAGGGTCCGACGTGTCTCAGAGAGTGACATGGAGTAGCCAAATTCCGGCTGAGCATGTCAACACATATTCAGTTCAGAGCTTCATTCAAGGAGATGAGTGGATTCCTACAAATGAACCGCCCACGTTATCGTCTTCATATTCAAGTAAAATGGTTGACAAGAAAAAAGAACATTAATAGAAGGCAGGGAATTTTGAACTCCCTTTTGTGGTCATAGACCAAAATTCATCTCAAGAGAGTGTCTGAGATTGATCTTGCTAAGAATTAAGAACGTTGATGTACATTCAGCTTTAATTGAGGGTAGATGAATAATAAGCTTTCTACATTCAGCTATTTATTGTAAGCATATATATATATATATATATATATATGTATAGGGGCTTAAAAAGTGAAACGCCTTTGTAGAAGCAAACCGAATTTGTAACTAGTGTAGGATGAAATTGGTACGGTACATGGAAGTATGATATGGTTGTAAAGCTTTGTCTGCTGGAGGTTTGATTGTCCTCTTTATGGGGAAAATAAATAAATTTCATGCGAACCAATCATCATAACAGATTTTGCAACTTGTTTGATGTATTCAAAATCACTTTTCTGTTTAGGAGATAAAAATCTGAATCATCGAGTATGATGTCCTTGTCTTTATTTATTTAATTTTTCTTTTCAATTGTTTCTGGTTTTGGTTTTGGATTTCTTATTGACCTCTTTTAAGGTTTTTTTTTTTTTCTTCTTTTTTTGTTTAAATAAAAGATAAAATAAGTTCTGTCAGTATGATATAGTTAGGGTTCGTCATATGACATTAAAATTAATTTGCAAACATGCAATGAAGATCTAATGATATAAAGCAGCGCAATACCAATATAAAATATTTTTTTTCCACCAAAGAATTCTCCTAATCAACTGAATAAATAATTGAAAAAATATAGGTAAAAAAAAAAAGCTGGTTGTGCGTGACAGTTGAAGCATATATGAAAATGACACTACAGAGTAGTCAATGCACATGCATTAAATGTGTTTTTGTAAGGTTTCTTATCTTATGGGAGATTGAGACTTTGTTGACTTGTCAGCACACTCGAATGGATATAATAATTGAATAACATCATGATATATATATATATATATATATATATACATACATACATACACATATACATAGAATGTGTATGCTGCTCAGATCTGATTGGACCACCGGGATGAGAAGTGGGTGCAACAATATGTAGCAATTAGTCTTAAAACTGAGAGTTTGAAAAGGGTCATTATTTGGGTGTTGGTCAAGAAGTTGGTTTTAGCCACAAATTGATTGCACCCACCAAACACTTGACAGCAAGAGCCAAGAGATGAGGGAATGAATAATATAATTACAATTTACACGCAACTTTTTTTTTTTTTTTTTTGGGTTAGTAGTAATACATCCCATGTGCCCCAATAGTCCCTCCCTGAATTCGAATATGCGAGGTCCGAACCCCATCCATTGGCCACCATAGGGCTAGCCCCATTGGGTTATGTTCTGTTAACAAGTGACACATCCACAGTGAGGAACGAGGACATGGTATCTATCCAGTTTACTCGAGTTGCAGGCAAGCAGAGACGTGCCAAGTGGATGTCATCTCAAAGGCCTTTTTTTTTGGCTCACGCATGCATTTGCATTTATGTGAATGTTTGTATAAAGGAGTTTAGCTAGCTTTTTCCCATGCTTGATACTTCGCTTTAAAGAAAAAGGGCGTTAGAAAACTTTTTGTGTTGCCATGACTATTCTTAATTTAATCCATCCAATCACAAATACGTGATTGGATGCTGCAAAGGTCATCCCAAACGGCTAGCAAAGTTTTCTTCCCTTGTTCCCCCTTAAATAAATAAATAAATACTATTCCCATCCTGACTTTTTGCTAAGAACTTTTACTTGTATATTCATATTTGTAAGGTTAAAAAAATAAATTAAAAAAAACTGGGCGTGAAAGGTAAGAGCAAGTGAGCAACCTGTGGTCCTATTAATTATTGGGGAAAATAAAAAGTTAATTTGACCTATGGATAACTAGATGATATGATTCACATCTCTCACTCATGGGCTCATGTGTTATTTGATACCGATGCTATCAATTCATTCATAACCATATACTTTGCTTCAATATTACAACTAGAAATTGACACTTGTAATTTCCCTTTAACCATTAGTACTCCTATGGGTGGTATAGTTGAGGTTTCTATGATTTATAAATCAGTGCATGTAGTTGTAAGGGAACATAGAATCTCAGCTGACTTATATATGATAGCCATGTTGGAGTTTGAGGTTATCTTAGGCATGGATTAGTTAGCTAGATACCAGGCTATAGTAGATTACCTTTGGAAATGTGTCACCTTATTCACCAAAAACAGGCAAGTCACTGACTTCCATGTTAAGACAGAGACAATGATGCTAGCTCTTTACTAAAAGTTTGTATCAGAGGACGAAGAAATTTCGCAAGTCTTGGGATGATTTTTACTTCAAAAGGAGAATTAAAGAAGAATGACTTGTCTTTCTATACTCCAATAGTGATGAATTTTTGGATGTTTTTCCATTTGAACCGCCAGAACTTCTACTTGACAGAGAAATCGAGTTTGCTATCGACTTAGTTCTAAGAGCATCACCTATTTCTATCACTCTATATCAGATGGCACCAACTGATAAAGCCAAATTAAGGAAGCAAATGGATGAATTACTGGTGAAAGGATTTATTCGGCCAAGCACATTACCTTGGGGAGCTCCAGTGCTTTTCGCAAAGAAGCATGATGGGTTGTTAATACTTTGTGTTGATTATTGCCAACTGAACCGATTGACCATCAAGAACAAGTATCCCTTACCCCAAATTAATGAATTTTTTGACTAGTTGGAAGGATCTTGATACTTCTCGAAGATTGACTTATGGTCTATATATCACCAATTGAAGATAAGAAAAAGAATATGTTCCAATGATGGTGAAACACCCGTTATTTTAACAGATATGATTTTTGATAAAATCATATAAATAAATATGTCATTTTAGCATTTTTACTAAGTCTCTGTAGTAAATATTTTAAATCTACCTATCACTCACTTATATTAGCCTTGTCCCACTACATTAATGCTCAGTTAAATAGCATCCTTATCATTTAGAGACATAGAATTAATTCACCTCAACTACCAAGGGACATCGATATGTTTTCTCAACCATATTTTTAATGCTTCCTTTATCTTCTTCTACAACATACCCCATTTGTCCCCTCAATTATGTTGACATTATTTGCTAAAAGTCTCCGTGGGAGACATGATAACATTTTCTTTTAATGCTCATTTAATTCTATCCCGCTCCTCAATTAATTTGATGCCTATATATTCAACCATCACCACTCTCTTCTCTAGTTTCTCATCCT
>CAMOHE010041311.1:0-10360 GCA_946598075.1 Artocarpus hirsutus | reverse complement strand
TCAAACCGTGCATTAGATGGCAGAGATAAAAATAGCCATAAACAATTTGGATAGTGAATTATATGCAATAATTATTTCCAAACAATTAAAATAAATTTATTTAGACCTCAAAATTCATATGACATCATATTAACATATAATACAGTACATCCAAAAATTCTCATCACCAAATAAAATCATTTAATTATACAAAAATATCACACAACAAGAGTCTAGCAATTTTACCGATAAAGCAGTCTCATAACCTAGTCTCAATGAAAATTTGATAACACATAATACATACATCATATTATCATGAGACTTTGAAATTCATAAATCAACATGTAACTACAGAAGTACAAAATAATTCATCCTTAAATAATTTCATAAAATCATACAAAACACCACTTTATAAAAGTTCAACAATTTACCGTTAAAACTATCTAAAAACTAGCTACAATAAAAATTCCATAACATATAAAATTTTCATTAAATCATCACCATACTTTCCAGTCCTTTAGTTAATATATTCATGAACATTTTGTAAAATTTTTGTCGGAAATATCAATCATTTACTCTATTAACAAAAACTACATTTACGTGCACACAAATAATCAGCAACAATTCATTATGAGGTGCAAAGCATGAATATTTAATATCTCAGCCTACATAATACCAAATGGCACGAAATTTGGAGCAACATCACATAGCATATTCATGAAAATCATATTAAAATTTCAGAGCAAACAGAAATTTGTAGGCAAAGATATAAGGGTTGGAACATAAAGACAATACAACGTTACTGTTTAGCAAAAAAAAATCAGCAGTGAGTAGCAGAGAGAAGAAAATTCATATCTCAGCGTAGAAAAATCCAATTGAGGTGAAATTTTGAGGATTAACACATAACACATACAAGAATAACATATTAAAAATTCAAAGCAAAACAGAATTTATAGACAAAGATATGAGGGTCGGATTATTGGGTAACAAAAATTTTAGCAAAACCAAAAAGTGAGTTCTTACCTTAAAACAATCCCTTTCAAGCTTCCTTCGAATTTTTTTTCCCAACAAAATTGCAATATGTCTATTAAGTATTTGCAAGAAAATAGAGGAGAGAAGAAGAAGAAATCGTGGAGAAGAAAGGAGAGAAAAAAAAACACTGAGAAGATTTCTGTGAAAGAAAATGCGATAGAGAAGTTTAAGCGAATGAGGAGAATGCCATGAGATGTCAAAACTCTCTAAATTGGCAGCAGAAAATCTAAAGAAAATGATGCTTTTCTCGTGGAATGATGGAGACAATTGAGGGAGAAAAGTCAAGGTTTCCAAGAATTGATCAATTACCAAATATTACCCCTTTTGGATTAGGAAACCATATCAATTAATTCAAATTAATCAAAAGCCAATTGCTTCTTTACCAAAATTAAAGAAATCATTCCAAAATTATGTCAATCAATCAAAATAAATCATCCAATCACATAATTATCTCAATCACAAAATTTTCATATAACATGCAACGTAAATGACATGAACATTTTGAGCACATCAATTCCACATGATCGTCACCTGTCATAAAATAGTTAGTAACAATATTATCATAAATAAATAAGAAAAATATTTAACGTCATTACTAACTCGACATAATCCGTTACATGAAATTCGACGGGTGTTACACTTAATACATAAATTCTTTTATGACAAAAACCTAATTTTCACTACTCAATGACTATTCTAAAAAATGAAATAGAAGTATGTTAAATCTTCTTTATTATTCACCACAATTATTCCTTTTATCTTTTTTGTTGATTGTTAGAAGAAATACAATAATAGATCAAAATAGGCTATATTGAAAGCAACAAGTTTGCAAATTTATTGAATTAATCTAGTATCATCAAGTAGTTTACACTATTGTTTATTGATTTGCTTTTTGTTTTTTTACTTAATTAGTAGATATAATAATAAATAAATAATATCATTTAGAAAATATAATTAGTAGATATAGTATTTTTTAATAAATTGTAACAAATATATATACAATTTTTTATTTAAAAATTTCCTTTAGGTATGAAAATGCTTCTTGCTTCAAGCTTAAAAAAAAAAAAAAAAGGGACAAAGATAGAGGATTAAGAGTCTTAAAATAATGAAAAATAAAATGGTGGGTGTTGTGAATATTCGTAACGCAAGTGCAAAGAATCATAGACAAGTTATAAAGAGTGAATATAAAATATCGTTCCCATTAGGATTGTATTAATCTAGCTAAGTACTGAAATTAGTTAACTCTAAAATTATTTGAATAATCTAAAATAAAGTTGAAAAATAATAAAACAAAAATATAAATTATAACATATATAAATAAAAGACCGGGCATCTAATTTTACCTAAATTAATCACATTCAAATTACCTAGTTTAATTGACAAAAATTTATTTCTTATGCTAACAATAAATTTTTTTTATTTAATTATCAATCCTTCTCAAACATCAATAATCATACCTCAAATATGCATATCTTACATCTCTATCAAGCTTTTAACATGTTGAAATTCATTAAGAACAAGAAATCATAAATGTTGCACTAGACTCATAATTATCTCTAACTTATGATATTCTAATAGTATTTGAATCTTAGTTTAATTCGATTATCACTTCTCAGTCTCAAATCAAATTACAAATCATGTAATTATTGGTGCCTATCAAATTACAAATCATGTAATTATTGGTGCCTAACAAGCACAAGCATTAAGCACAATTGAAACACTCAACATATTGATGAATAAACCTCGAATTGATTAAAACTAGAATAAAATTTGAACAATTATAATCCAGCTACATTGTAGCCTTAGAAAAGGAAATTTAGTTCATAATGAAACTAACAAAATCCTATTGAAAGTCTTAAACATAATGAGAAATAAGAAAAGAATTAGAATTTTGGATGAGAATTGTGGTGTTTTGTCTTCGGATTGCATCGTTCTTCTTCTTCAAAGCACCAAGCTTCTCTCCTTTTAATAGCAACCTTCTCTTTGTCTAAAAATCGATTTTTGAAACCATAAAGAATCCTATTTATGGTCTTAGGTTGAATGGGTAACTTAAAATTACAAAAACCCTGATTTAAAATTGTCATACGAGCGCTTAGGCGCAAGGTTTTGGGTGCCTAGGCACTCAATCAGGATTTGCCAAACAACGTCCAAAGAGTGCCTAGGCGCCACTTACCTAGCACCTAGGCACTTTTCTCTTGGCCCCATATTTAAAAGATGGACCATATTCGCTCATGACCCCATATACCCAATGCAACACAACACATTACTAAGCCATGGGAAGGTCCTAAAATGAAACTAAAGTATTAAACTCTAGGCGCATCTTGAAAGGATCAGGTGAAAGAAATGCATCCTTACCATCGACCAATATCTTGGTGGTGCCATAAGCAATCTTTCTATATTCAAGAAAATGACTTCCCTAAAAAAAAATAATAAACAAATAATATTTATTCTAGTTGTTATCTCATCTTTGTATGTGAAGATTTGTGGGAATCTTTAGCCCATGAAAGATCTCTTCCATTCTAACAAACGCATCTTCTATATGCTTTTGCCTCCTTTAATAATTTAACGTCCTTTATTATTTCGTCTGAGGCAAAGGTTGACGAGAGAGGGCAGCTTGAACAAAATAATAATATTCATCGCATAAAAATGCTTCCTTGAAACAAGAGCAAAAAAATGGCCTCCTTCCAATATATTTCCTCAACTTATAATAACAATAATAATTGCCACCAACGGAACATAATCCCACAGGATCTGATCAAGATCATCCGCACTCGTGCTTCGGTGGAACCCAAGATTCTCGCCAGCAATAACATGGGAAAAGGGCGTTCGAGAAGAAAATTATTAGCACCTAATTTGGATAACGAAATTGAGGATGATTATGAGACGAAGAAGATGCACAGAGAAATCGAGAGGCAAAGAAGAACAGAAATGGCTGCCCTTCACGCAGGTCTCAGATCCCTAATCCCTCTTAAATATATCAAGTTAAAATTAAGAATAATTAGGCTTCATCAATTTCATTTGTTCTTCTCTTTCAACTTTTTTTTTTTTGAAGGGTCCCTGTTCCTCAGGTTACCTATATAAATTATTCCTAGACAAAAAAAAACCCCACACGTAAGAATCCCCAATCGGTCTTTTTTTAGCGATGGTGATTAGTCCTAATTCACGGTTTAATTGATAATTTGTTTTTGAGTTATTACTCTTATTATTTTCTGAATGGAGTTATATTTGTACTTCTTGTTCTTTTCCTTTTTATTTTTTTCCTTGGGGGTAAGATTAATTAGCCAAACCCTCCTCAAACCAACGTGTCATGCGTTTTTCTTCTTCTTCTTCTTCTTCTTCTTCTTTTTTTTTTTCAATTTTCTTGAAATTATACTATTTTTTCTTATATACATTCTTTTCTAATGCTGTTATACTCTTTTATCATTTACGAAAATTAACTTTTCTCGGAGCACGTAGTTTAGTCCAAAGGTACTTACTAACTATAGTACGTGACTTAATGAGTATTCTTTATATATTTTGTTTTTTAGGGAAAACGTTCCATGTCAGATCACATGAATGGAGCTGTGAGCTACATCAAGCCGTTGCAGACAAGGATCTCGGAATTGGGTGCCCGGAGAGATGACCTAATTAAGAATTCCAATTCGAGAACTGTAGGCTCAGCAAGCACAAGCGACGGCGCAACAAGCTCATGCCTCGCAGTCCATGCTTGCCCCGCCGGCGTTGAAGTTGTCTTTAGCTCCATTATGGAGCATGGTTTGCCCCTTTCAAGAGTGCTCCAACTACTGCTTGAACAAGGACATACAAAACTTAGCTGTGTTACGACCAAAGTATCTGATATCCGGTTATTGCACACCATCCAAGCCGAGGTACATGATTGCAAATATACCGTATTTTACTGAACTTAGCTTAGGGTTATTACTTATAATCTACGTATGAAAATGACAGGTTACTGATCCAGAATGTATCAAAATACCCGGACTGCAACGGTTTCTAAACGAAACGATCTTGGTGTGGAATAAATCTCCCTAGTAGTAACGCATGATCTTCCTTTAGATTTTCTTGGAACTACCATAGATACGCTAAATATTTTAACTTCTTTCTGTGTGGCACTGAATTTTCTCTAGAGGATTCTGATCATCAACCCTTTTGTCCAGGTTTTATTTTCTTTTTGAAAAACTTGACAAGAATGTTAGCTAGTACTATACTATATACGAAGAAGCATCATGCACATGCATGCATAATTGCACATATATATTTGCATGAATGTGTGCATCTCTTTGTGTGTGTGTGTGTGTATGTGTGTGCGTGTGTGTGCGCGTGTGTGTTCTGGTGCATGATAATCTAACTTGTCGAAAATATACCTATGAGAAAAATGCATGCTTTTAGTGACTGATCAGATAGAAGACTTGGTATACTAGGTATAATACTCCATAATGTTCAAATTTAGAAGCTAATAAATTCCAAAATATTTACTGTTTGTGTATTTTGGAAGACCAATTAAACCGGCCTATTCTTAAAATAATTAAGCACTCAATCTACAATATTGACCCCCCTTCGATTTTATTGTATTTTTATTTTGTTGTAATTGCGTATCTTAAAATTATTGTATTTATTTAGTTATAAAGAGAGGGTAATTTTTTTTTTCCATTAATACTACGTTAGAAACTAAAATAGAGAGTTGTTTGATATCCTTGTAGTAATTAGCTCCAAATGATCAAGGTTTTACATATTTGATCAAGCATCATATATACTCTTATTCGGATCATGAGTTAGTGGTCCATCGTTTGTATTTATTTGTCTTTGCATTTGCTTGTTAATTTTTTTTTAATTCTTTTCTTTTAAAATATTGAAGTGGGAAACTTAATGTGGGATAGGGCGGTTACTAGATGACAAGGTAATTCGGATGTTTTCTTTTGATATGCATTGTGTATGTCCCTATATATCTATGTATCCATCACACACGTACATTTGATTTTTCATGCAACAGCTATATACTTCATTCATATCAAGTGTTTGATAACCAAGTTTCAACAATTATAGCCTAAAAAACTCTCACATGTCATAATTTAAAATAAAAGTATATTACAGTGTAAAACAATCACATGTTGTAGTGTTTAAGTTCCAATTTAGTTTCTAACACTCCCATTAGTCCTTCGCTCTGAGCTTAACTGAAAGATGCACGCTTTTGCTGTGGGATATTTTCATCCAACTTTAGATACTGCAAGTAACATATTCTTCTTTTCATTATAGAGCTTATATTTTTAGGGCACAAAAATAAGACAATTTTATGACTCAAGACTTTTTTTTATAAGCGGCAATTAGAAATTATATAAACATCAGCTAAACTAATTGGATTAATTACCTCCTTCTCTAACTGTTAGGCCGTTTGGTCTATAAGTTTGAACAAAAAGTTTAAACTAAAACTCAAAATTTTATACGAGATCAATATATATTGTAGCAAAAAGGCATAAATTATAGTTTCCATGAAAAGTGTACATTGTGGAAGCCGAGCAAACTTGCATGTCTCTAGTCTCTTCACATAGCTGCGCCTTGTCGGCAAAGTTGGCATAGTATAACAAGTATTTTGATTTTTCTCTGTGCATGTTCAGACGAAAGGACGAACATTTTTCAATTACTGGAAGTTAAATTCTACATCAAGTTGACTTTTTTAAATCAAGTTGAACATAGAAAGCGATTATTGCATGCAATATTCGTGTTCCTCATGTTATATTTTTCGTCAAGAAATTGTTGGGTAGAATAGAAATGACTGCAGATTACAGAATCCTATGACTCAGGACCTGGAAGAAAGAAGCATAGAAAAATTATAACAATCTGCATCGCTAACAAGCTCTTTAACGTTCTGCAGGAGAGAAAAGGGAAAAATTACTGTAGAATGACGACTAAAAAGGAATTTTATGTAATGTTTTGGCAAGCAATGGCAGATGAAGATTAAATATTGAGTAGAGGCGCGTGTCCTGATTAGGGGCAAGCAATTTTACTAATAAATTTTTTAAAAAAGTGCAAAATTGTTTCAATAGTTTTCAATTTTTTTTAAAAGTCAACATTTAGTTCTAACCTTTTATTTTTTATTTATCAGCCTATAATCTTTTATTTTAATTAAATTATATAGTCAAACAGTTAAATTTAGATGGAAAAATGTGACAAAGTGGTTCCCAAAATCATAAAAAAAATGATAAAATAGTCTCCAAAATTATCAAAAAAGTGACAAACTGATCCCTATAATTAACGGTTTAACCATTAAATTGGTCCCTTAGCAACTAAAATGAAAAATTGATGACTAAAATCACACTTTAATGAAAGGTTAGATACTAATGTGACAATTTATCCTTAAAAAATTAGATTTGTCTTTATTTTGTAAGAAAAAATAATAATTATCTACACTGAATAATTGAAAGATGATGTGCGTAAAATTATAACCGTCAATAATCAATAATAAAATTATATGTATGAATCATTTAATCAAACACTCTATTATTTTCATGGAGCACTGAGGAAAAAAAAAAAAAAAATCTGGCGTCGCCATTGTATCCAACGTCTTTAACCCATACATGATTGTTTTGGAGAGTTCACATGTGTGAAACCTTTTGTCGAGGAAGTCTATGGATCTTGGACTTTGATTATAGCATTGTGAAATAGGATCAGACTTAATGATACTCGTGAGAAAAAATTGTTCATGGGCAAAGTTTTCGAATGAGTCAAAGGTCACAACATTCACATTCCAATTCTTGTTCTGTCTTAAGTTATTGTTATTTTCCAGTTGTAGCTAAGCATATAGAGGAAAATAAAAAGGTTTGAATATAGAATAGTAAGTCTTATCTCCTAGTGTTTCGCTTCTTAAATAATTCAACATCATTGAAGCAACCAAGAAACGTTGAGCTAAAAAGACAAAACAGAAAAAAGCAAAAGTAGTGACTATTCGTCAATTTTTATGCTTTTTTTTTTTTTAATGATATTGACTCAAATGCGTATCAAGCTCGCAACGCATCTTCTAAGTTTGTCGCTATTGTGGAAGTGGTAATTATGTTTACAGAAACAGACAAGCTTTGAGATGACAACATTTACAATCGTCTATAGGAGGAGCTACAGCAGAGATCGATATTGGTTACCTTGTTGTAACAAGTTAATTGTCATTATGTATAAATAGTTCTATTAGTGTATCCATGTATAGTTGTATTATAATTAGAGTATTTGAGAACCAAATTAAAACTTAAAATTAAAACTTAAACACGATATCATTTAAGTATTTTATACTATAGAAATTTTTTTGTTTATATTGTAGCAATTGAAACGATATTGTCAAATAAAACAATGTAAGTTTCAAAAATAACAGTGGAGCTTGCGCATATATCGTCTTTTTATTAATGGTTGTACCTACATTAAATAATAAAATTAAACCCAGTCTCATTTTCCTTTGATGCAATAATGGCTCTCGCATTTTTAAGTTCGATCTAGTTAGAATGTGCTGGTTGCAAGTGTTATCAATTATTTCTTTTCAAAATTTATTTTTTTTTCAAAAAATTAAAACATATATGGCTGTAGCCAGCGTCATGCACTATGTCTACCATGTGATTTTTATATCTTGGAATAGAAAACATATACACATTTATGAAATTTTCATCCTTTTTATTTTATTTTATTTTATTTTATTAGGTTTTTACTAAAAGGTGCAACGCAATCTGATAACTACGCTTACTCCTTATAAAACCTAAGCACGTTATATTAATAACTCATGTGGAGATATATAGACATTAGGGGTGTTCTTCGGTCGGTTACCATCGGTTTTGGTCGGTTCGATTACCGAACTGCAACCATCAGTTTTTAGAATTCAAAAACCAAAACTGCACCGCATACCAAGAAGATTCGGTCGGTTAACCGACCATTCATAGTCATATTCCATTGTCGGTTCGATTTAGTTTTCAGTTGATAGTAATCTAATGGTATACAAGAAGCATACTATCAGTTTACCATATTTTATTTTATTTTTTATAAAAGAATTGCTAAAATAGGACAATGTACTATGTATTATTTAGGTTCTTTTTGAAATGGTGCTAAAAAAAAAAAAATACTAAAATGGCAATTGACATTTACAATTTGTCATAGCACTTATGTTGAAATCATTAAAAATCTTTGAGAATGATATATATATATATATATATTTGAGTTTTTTAAATTGTTTTTAATTTTCATGAGACCAACAAACTTTACTTTAAAGTGTAAAAGAGAAACACCTAATAACCTTTTGAGAAAAGCATAAGCAAGTTAAGCATAATGAGTCACATAGACCAAATTTTCAAACCGAACCGACATAATGAGTCACCTATGTGGCGTTCGGCCCAGGCGTACTCTCTCAAGCCTCCATAGGACCCACCTTGCGGGGTTCTTGGACTTATAGCTCTTATTGGTAGACCATCCCTGTGCCGCTCACGCATCCGTACTGTCCCATCTAGGGCCCTCTGGCCCCTCAGGGTTTTCTTTCGCGTCCCTCAGGTTCAAACCTCCCTTAAGAGGTTCTTATTTCCTTTTGGAGTACCAATTGATTGGTATTTGAGAAGGAAATAAGAACCTCTTAAGGGAGGTTTGAGGTTGATTGGTACTCAAGAAGGAAATAAGAACCTCTTAAGGGAGGTTCGAACTAAGGGACGCGAAAGAAAACCCTAAGGGGCCAGAGGGCCCCAGAGAGGACAATACGGATGCGTGGGCGGTACGGGGATGGTCTACCAATAAGAGCCATAAGTCTGGGGGCCCCGCAAAGTGGGTCCTATGGAGGTTTAAGGGAGTACGCCCAAGCCAGACGCCACAATAAAACGCGCGTTTTATTGTGGCTTCCGCACGCGGGCGTACTCCCTCAAGCCTCCATAGGACCCATCTTGTGGGACCTCCGGACTTATAGCTCTTATTGGTAGACCATCCCGGTGTCGCCTTCTCATCCGTACTGGTAACGCCCCTAAGTGGGGGTTAACAGTTTTTATTAAATAAAATAAAGATTAGAAAATAAATACAAATCGTCAAAGTAATTTGCCCAGGACTTAAATAAAAACTCTTAAATTAAAATAAAGACATAAACAAATAAATAAACCACAGTTTAATGTAGCACCTTAGATTTTAATAATATACAACTGTCATCATCATCATTTCAACCCTCATCAAATCTTAATACAGTCACAGAAAGTAACAATAGATGCTTACATTATCATGAAGATCATTCTTTGCATTCAAAGCAATCTCAACGTAATATAGCTACATAGCTTCTCCAACTATTTTTCTGGTAGCCACCTCACACTTAGTGAGTCCTGAAAAGATAAATATAACAGGGATGAGCGACAACATG
>CAMOHE010041308.1:0-11585 GCA_946598075.1 Artocarpus hirsutus | reverse complement strand
TTCAGTTACTTTCCCAATTTGAGGCGACAAGTGGCGAGAAGAATCAGCTAATTGCTTGATTATTGTCTAGTTTCCTTTTCTTTTACAAAACATGCGTTTACTTTTATATTATTGTAAGGCTTTTAAGCTATTTAGGAAACTTACTTTATTTGCTTTAGATTTAGCATCTTTTTGGCTGGTAATTGATTTACCCGAAATCAATAGGGCAATTAGGAGCTCAAATTCGCAAAGCGGAAAACACTATAAATATTGTAACAGATTTCGTTCAATGATAACAAGTTTTTACATACAATTTGAGGTTTAATTCTCTTCGGTTCCTAAACAAACTATTCGAACTTATCGGAAGATTCCGTGGCGTTCAAAGACTTATCAATCAGTCCGTCCATAACTGATTGTGGCGTCCTCACATACCAAGGTTCGTGCTTCTTGTTAGGCATCGGGTCGCGGTTCCATTTCAAATCCGATTAGGCGTTTCGATCTTGGAGACCAATTTTGGTTAGGGTCGCGTTAGTTCTTGGCGTGGTTCGTATCAGTCATCAAAGATTTGGATGGGATAGAGGAGTTAAGAACTAGGAAAATGATAGTTTGAGAGGCATAAAAATGAAGATACCATCATTTCAATGCAAATCTGATCACGAAGCGTACTTAGAATGGGAGAAGAAAATGGAGTTCATCTTTGATTGCCACAACTATTCTGAGGCGAAGAAGGTAAAACTAGCTGTAATTGAATTTTCTAATTATGCTATTACCTGGTGGGATCAGCTTGTCATAAATAGCAGACGAAATAGAGACCAACCTATTGAGTCATGGGAAGAGATGAAGACCGTGATGAGGAAGCGATTTGTACCAGCTTACTACTACCGGGAGTTGTACAACAAACTACAAAATCTTAAGCAAGGCAACCAGAGTGTGGAGGAGTACTCTAAGGAGATGGAGGTTATGATGATTCGAGCAAATATAAAAGAGGATCAGGAGGCTACAATGGCAAGGTTTTTGGCGGGCTTGAATCGAGAAATTCACAATGCTGTTGAGTTACAACATTATGTGGAGTGGGAGGACATGGTGCACATGGCTATCAAAATTGAGAATCAACTTATGAGGAGGGGCAATAACACACGTCCAAGCCAAAACCCAAGTACATCCGCTTGGAAAATGAACCAATGGAAGAAGGATGAGAAGCAACCCAGCACCAAGCCAAAGACTGAGCAAAAACAAGAGGTGGCTAGCCATGGGAATCAAGGTAAATCTGATTCTTCCACTACTCAGAATCGTGATATTAAATGTTTTAAATGCCAAGGCAGGGGTCACATAGCAAGCCAATGTCTGAACAAACGAACTATGGTGATGCGAGACAATGGAGAGGTTGAAACCGATGAGGATTCGGAAAACGATTCTATGCCTTCATTAGAGGATGCCGACAATGAGGAGCATGCTGCCCAAGGAGAATTGTTAGTTACAAGGAGAGCTTTAAGTGTGCAAGCCAAGGAAGAAGAAGAGGTGCAACAGGAAAACATCTTCCATACCAGGTGCCATGTCCAAAACAAGGCATGTAGTGTGATTATTGATGGTGGGAGTTGTACTAACATTGCTAGCACAACCATGGTAGAGAAGTTAGGGCTACCAACAAGTTAGCATCCTTAACCCTATAAATTGCAATGGTTAAATGATGGTGGTGAGGTAAAGGTGCATAAGCAAGTGTTAGTTTCTTTTTGCATTGGAAGGTATGAAGATGAAGTTTTGTGCGATGTGGTTCCGATGCAAGCTGGGCACTTGTTATTAGGCAGACCATGGCAATTTGATCGGCGAGTTAAACATGATGGTTTCACCAACAAGTATTCATTTGTTCATAATAAAAAAATGATCACTCTTGTTCCGTTAACACCAAAACAAGTCTATGAAGACCAAGTGAGCTTACAAAGAGAAAGTGATAAAAGAAAAATGATGAGTGGAGAAAAATCAAGAGTGGGAGTGCAGAGAGAGAGTTTGGCCAATGAGAGAAAAAAAGAAGAGCTGGCTGAGAAAAAGGAGAGCAAAGAGAGCAAGGGAGAGAAAATTGAGAGCGCTGAAAAAAATTCACAATCAGCCAATGAGAGAAAAGCAGAGAGAAAAACAAACTTCTATGCAAGAGGCGATGAGATTAAAAGGGCATTATTTTCAAATTAGCCAATGATTGTACTTTTGTACAAAGTGGTGTTTTTAAACACTAACGAAATTGACCCTGCATTGCCTAGTTCTGTTGTTTCTCTGTTGCAGGAATTCGAGGATGTATTTCCAGATAAGGTGCCTGATGGTTTGCCACCAATTCAGGGAATAGAACATTAGATTGATTTTGTACCTAGCGCTTCCATTCCAAACCGCCTGGCTTATAGAAGCAACCCCGAGGAGACAAAGGAGCTTCAAAAGTAGGTCAGTGAGTTGATGACTAAGGGGTACGTGAGAGAAAGTATGAGCCCGTGCGCCGTTCCAATCTTACTTGTGCCTAAGAAGGATGAGACATGGAGGATGTGCGTAGATTACAGAGCCATTAACAATATCACGGTAAAGTATCGCCATCCTTTTCCTAGTTTAGATGATATGTTGGATGAATTGCATGGTGCTTCTGTATTCTCAAAATTCATTTGAAAAGTGGATACCATCAAATACGCATGAAAGAGGGTGATGAATAGAAAACTACCTTTAAGATAAAATATGGACTGTATGAGTGGTTAGTAATGCCATTTGGTTTAACTAATGCTCCAAGTACATTTATGCATTTAATGAATCATGTATTACGTGCATTTCTTGGCAAGTATGTTATTGTGTATTTTGATGATATACTCATTTATAGCAGAGACATGGACCAACATGTAGCACATTTAAAATCTGTTTCGGATGTATTTAGAAAGGAGAAGTTGTATGCTAACCTCAAGAAGTGTACCTTTTGCATAGATAAGCTTGTGTTTCTTAGTTTTGTTGTTAGTACTCAAGATATACAGGTTGACGAAGAAAAGGTGCGAGCCATCCAGGAGCAGCCGAGTCCAACTAGTGTAAGAAATGTATGGAGTTTTCATGGACTTGCTAGTTTCTACCAATGATTTGTGAAAGATTTCAATACTATAGCCGCACCACTGACTGAAGTGATCAAGAAGAGTGTTGGGTTTAGATGGAAAGAAGAGCAAGAAAAGGCATTTCAGTTAATGAAGGAGAAGTTGACTAACGCTCCATTGTTTTCTTTACCTAATTTTTCTAAAACTTTTGAGATTGAATGTGATGCTTCAGGTGTTGGAATTGGCACCGTTTTACTGCAGGAAGGGAGACCAATAGCATATTTTAGTGAGAAGATGAATGGGGCAACTCTTAATTACCCAACTTATGATAAAGAGTTGTATGTGTTGGTTCGGGCATTAGAGACGTGGCAGCACTACCTATGGCCTAAGGAGTTCATGATTCACATCGATCATAAGTCCCTAAAACACTTGAAAGGCCAACACAATTAAACAAGAGGCATGCTCGTTGGGTGGAATTCATAGAGACGTTTTCGTATGTCATTCACCACAAGCAAGGTAAGGAAAACGTCGTTGTCGAAGCGCTTTCCCACAGGTATGTCTTAATCTTAACTCTTAATGCTAAACTACTAGGTTTTGATCACATTAAAGAGTTATATGCTGATGACCATGACTTTAGTACTGAGTATCAAGCTTATGAGAGATTTGCTAGTGGTAAGTACTTTAGGCATGAGGGATATTTGTTTTGGGAGAATAAATTGGGTGTGCCTAATTGTTCATTAAGAGATTTGCTAGTGAGAGAATCCCATGGGGGAGGATTGATGGGACATTTTGGAGTGATGAAGACTTTGGCAGTATTGTAGGAACACTTCTATTGGCCACATATGAAACGAGATGTTGAGAGGCTTTGTGGTAGATATGTAACTTGTAGGCAGGCTAAATCAAGAATGCCGCCCCACGGTTTGTACACTGCTTTACCAATACCTAGTGAACCCTAGACTGATATTTCGATGGATTTTGTGTTAGGTTTGCCTAGGTCTAACCAGGGAAGAGACTCGATATTTGTGGTCGTGGATAGGTTTTCCAAGATGGCACATTTTATTCCATGCCACAAGACAAATGATGCTTCCAATGTTGCAGATTTGTTCTTTAGGGAAACTATGAGACTTCATGGTATACCTAGGAAAATTGTTTCTGATAGGGACGCCAAGTTCTTAAGCTACTTTTGGAAGACTTTATGGGCTAAGGTAAGGACTAAGCTATTGTTTTCGACTACTTGTCACCCTCAAACCGATGGTCAAACTGAAGTTGTGAATAAAACATTGTATACTTTGTTGAGGGCTGTCATTAAAAAGAACATCAAAACTTGGGAGGAGTGTTTACCACATGTTGAGTTTACTTATAATCGATCTGTTCATTCTACTACTCAATTTTCACCGTTTGAAATTGTTTATGGTTTCAATCCTTTAACTCCTTTGGATTTAATGCCATTACCTTTGTCTAAGCGTGTGAATTTAGATGGAAAAAGAAAAGCTGACCTTGTTAAGCAGATACACGAGAAGGCAAGACTCAACATCGAGTGAAGGACTAAGCAATATACTAAACAAGCCAACAAAGGGCGTCACAAGCTCATCTTCAACCCCGACGATAGGGTGTGGTTGCACTTACGCAAAGAATGGTTTTCGAAACAAAGGAAATCCAAACAGTTACCTAGAGGGGACTGTCCTTTTCAAATTCTTGAAAGGATCAATGATAATGCGTACAAGCTAGACTTGCCAGGTGAGTATGGTGTAAGTGTCACCTTTAATGTTTCTGATTTAAGTCCTTTTGATGCAGGCGGCAATTTGAGGACAAATCCCTCTCAAGAGGAGGGGAATGATGAGGACATCGATAGCACAAGCAAGAGCACATGGGAAGAGACATATTCAGATCTAATTCAAGTTCCCATTGGTTCGATTACGAGAACTTGTGCGAAGAAGTTCAAAGAAATGCTTATTGGGTTGATTCAAGCAACTTGGGCTCAAGCTATTGCATGGAGGCCCATTGAGGGAATTGCATGTGACATCTAGACCAACAAATGTGTGATTCAAGTTCTAGAAGGGACCGAGTAATCATGTTAGTGGAATCAACAAGTGATTAGCACCATATGGCTGCAAATATTAAGCTACTTTCCATTTCAGTTACTTTCCTGTTTTGAGGCGACAAGTGGCGAGAAGAATTAGTTATTTACCTAATTATTATCTAGTTTCCTTTTCTTTTAGAAACATGCATTTCTTTTATTTCATATTATTGTAAGTCTTTTAAACCATTTAGGGAACTTACCTTATTTGCTTTAGATTGGGTATTTTTTTTTGCTGGTAATTGATTTGCCCGAAATACCATGGGCAATTAGGAGCTGAAAATTTGCAAAGGGGAAACCACTATATATTGTAACGAATTTCACTCAATGGACATCAGTTTTACACACAATTTTGAGGTTTAACTCTCTTCGGTTCCTACGAACTTATCAAAAAATTCCATGGCGTTCATGGACTCATCAATCAATCCATCCATAGCTGATTGTGGCATCCTCACATACCAAGGTTTGTGCTTCTTGTTAGGCATCGGGTCGCGGTTCTGTTCAAAACCGATTAGGAATTTCAAACTTGGAGATCAAATTTTGGTTAGGGTCGCATCAGTTCTTGGTGGGGTTCATATCACTATAAAGCAGCATGAGGTAATTGTACTTATTGACAATGGACCCACACACAACCTTATTTCTAATAAATTGATCAAGAAGTTAGATTTGCCCATAGACGGGATTGGGAATTATGGAGTGATAATGGGTACCAGTATTTCCATCAAAGGGGATGGTATTTGTCCCGAAGTTGGTCTTTCACTACAAAATTTGGAAGTGGTTAAGGATTTCTTACCATTGGATTTGGGAAACTCGGATGTCATCCTCGGGATACAATGGCTGGGAACCTTGGGGTCAATGCAGGTTAATTGGTGAACATTAACAATGAAATTTTGGGTGGGAGGAGACCCTCAGTCTTTGCCGAACACTAGTCTCACTGAAGTCTAGGATAAGGGCGGTTCAACATGGGGGGCAAGGGATATTGCTAGAGTTTGGACATCTTTGGGCAAGTCAGTAGGTGGATGGGGAAGCCTCCTAGGTGGTTTCGGAAGATTTACAATAAGTAATATTTGAGCGAGCTTTTGTGTTTCAATTACTCGTTGGATTACCACCCATTCGTGGGAAAGATCATGCTATACTACTCAAGGAAGGGGTTTCATCGATTAATGTCCGTCCATGTAGGTATCCTCGGTTCCAGAAAGCAGAGATTGAGAAGTTGGTGGACGAAATGTTGGCGACATGAATTATTCAACCCAGTGTGAGCCCTTTCTTAAGCCCAGTTCTTTTGGTTAAAAAGAAAGATGGTAGTTGGCATTTCTGCATTGATTACCATGCCCTCAATAGGGAAACGATGCTAGATAGATTTGCCATACCACTGATCGACGAGTTGCTTGATAAGTTGCACGGTGCAACTGTTTTTTCCAAGATAGATCTTAAGTCAGGATACCATCAAATCAGAGTTAGACCAAAAGACGTACCCAAGACGGCATTACTAACTCATGATGGGCACTACAAAGTTTTAGTGATGCCTACACCGGTGACTTTCCAATCACTAATGGATGAGGTTTTTCACCTTTACCTTTGGAAATTTGTGCTAGTGTTCTTTGATGATATACTCGTTTATAGTCGAACCTGGGAGGAGCATTTGAAACATTTGGATGTGGTGCTGTGGGAATTGCAGAAACATGAGTTGTATGCGAATAAAAAAAATGCAGTTTTGGACCAACTAGTATTGAGTATTTGGGGCATGTCATTTCTCGACATGGAGTAGCTGTAGACAATTTAAAGTTAGAAGTGATGCTGAATTGGTCCGTTCCTACTACTCTAAAAGAGCTGCAGGGATTCTTGGAACTTACCAGCTATTATCGAAAATTCGTTGCTGTCGAGACATAGCTTGTTAGAACACAAATTAGGAGATAATATTGAAATCCCTTTCATTGAGGGATTCAGTTAGGCTAGAAGATTCATATAGGGTAGTTATTTTCAGATTATGTTTTCCAGATTTAGGATAGAATTAGTTTCCTATTTTCTCTCTTGTAATGTACTATATAACTATATTCAACATTAGCATGAATGATAACTCAGATTTCTCATTTAAAATACCTTACAATTTATCACATGGTATAAGAGTCATACGGCTCTTTCTAGTATTCTAATTTTTTTACAGCCTTCATTACTGTGTGTCTGTATTTCGTCAGCCTTCATCATTGCCCTTTCAGTCTTTAGCTTTCAACCTTCATCGCTACTCTCCCAGCCTTCATTGCTGCTACTCTAAATTTTTCCCTTTGTGATTTCTGTTCGTTACCATGTCAACCTCTAAAACCATTGCCTCCAGCAACCCTAATTTGTCCGAAGAAGCCAACTCAGTTCAAAAGATTAGAGAACTATATATAGAGTATACAGGCTTCAAAAAGACTAAATGGGAAAAACTACCTCAAATGGTCCCAAATTGTCTGCACTTACCTAAAAGGTAAAGGGAGACTCAACCATCTCATTGGAACGAGACCAGCAAAGGAGGATCCAACCATTGAAGCATGGGATGAGGAGGACTCCATGATTATGTCCTGGTTATGGGACTCCATGGAACCAACAATTAGTGACATGTGTATGTTTCTAACTACTACAAAGGAAATTTGGGACTGCATGGCTCTTAACGCTGTCCAAGTGTACGAGATAAAAGTCAAAGCCATAGCCACTAAGCAAGGAGACAAAACTGCCACTAAGTATGCAAATTTTTTGCAAAACCTGTGGCAAGAATTGGACTGTTATAGAGTAATTGAGATGAAATGCCCTGAGGATGCTATGATCTTGAGGAGTTTTATTGAAAACGATAGGGTGGATAATTTTTTGGTTGGATTAAACCCTGAATTTGATTAGGTCAGGATTCAAGTCTTAGGCAAAGAAGACATACCATCTCTAGAAGAAACCATTTCATTTATCCGTGTAGAGGAAAGTCGAAGAAGTGTCATGCTTGAGCCACAGAATATGGATGGGTCAGCCCTAGCAACGAGAACTGAATGCCTAGAGAAAGAAAAGGGTGACTTACATAAACACATGACAAGAGAAAACTAGTGGAAGGAAAACAAAGATACTCTCTGGTGTACCTACTACAAGAAACCAAGGCACACGAAGGGAAAATGTTGGAAGCTCAATGGTAAACCATCAAGCAAAGAATGGGGAAATCGTGGAGGGCACCAGTGACCCCAAGCACACATGGCAGAACAATCAAAATCTGAGGAGAATTTAGCAACGGGAGGATTCAATAGTGAAGAGATTGAGAAATTGAAAGGCTTGCTAGGATCTGTTGACAAATCTTTTGGAGCTTGTTCTTTAGTTCTCTCAAGTAAACCTTCATTCCCTTTTTGTATGAATGCCTCAGAAAAATTTTGTAATAACTCTTGGGTTATAGACTCCAGTGCCACAGACTACATGGCCCCCACATCCAAATTCTTTCACACCTACACTCCAAGCCCAAGTAATAGGAAGATTATAGTGGCCAATGGTTCTCTAGCTACTGTTGCAGGATTCAGAGATGTACATATCACACCTAACCTTACCCTTAAAATGTCCTCCATGTATCGAAACTGTCAGCAAGACTTGTTTCCATTCAAAAGCTTACTCATGATCTCAAATGTTATGCTACTTTTTTTCCCTCTTATTGTGTTTTCAAGGAACAGGGCTCGGGGAGAAGGATTGGACTTGCTAAGGCAAGTAGCGGTCTTTACTACCTTGAATCATCTTAGAAAACTAAATATACACCACCTTTGTCTTTTCTTATCTCCTCAAATAAAGACTCCATTTGGCTACATTACCTACATCTCGGTCCTCCATCCTTTAGGTTCTACAAGTTATGTTTCCTCATTTATTCCAAGGAATAGATATTTCTAAGTTTCAACGTAATATTTGTGAATTATCAAAACATACTTATGTATTGTTTCCTATTAGTAATATTCTTATCCTTTTCATTTGATTCATAGTGGCATATGGGGACCCTCTACCATACCTAATGTTTCTGGGGCACGTTGGTTTGTATCTTTAATTGATTGCACTCGAGTCACATGACTTTTTCTTCTTAAAAAAAAAAAAATAATGTGAGTAGTGTTATACCTAACTTCCACTCAATGGTCCAAAACCAATTCGGAGTTAAGATAAAAAGTTTTAGGACAGATAATGCTAAAGACTACTTTAACCATATTTTGTCACCATATTTTCAATCCCAAGGCGTTATCCATGATTCTTCATGCGTTCGCACACCCCAACAAAACTGGGTAGTTGAAAGGGAAAATGGACATCTGCTTAATACCACCCAAGCATTACTTTTCCTAGGGAATATTCCTAAGTCATACTGGGGAGAGGTTGCTCTCACTGCCACATACATGATCAATAGACTTCCTTCACGTGTATTAGGCAATAAGAGTCCCATAGAACTTCTTAATAGTTTCTATCCTCATTTCAGAACCTTAAATGGGCTAATTCTGAGGGTATTTAGGTGTATTGCCTTTGTTCATGTCCATAGTCAAAAAGGGATAAACTAGACCCTCAAGCCATCAAATGTGTCTTCCTTGGGTACTCATCCACTCAAAAAGGTTACATATGTTACAATCCTTTATCGAGGAAGCTTTACATCTCTACCGATGTCACCTTTTTTGAGCATACCCCTTTCTTCTCCAAGTCCTCTCTTCAGGGGGAGATTTCCATGGTGGAAGATAGCCCTTGTGACTCCTTTGAACCACTTACCTCCCTTGACCTACCTTATACTCCAGCCCGTATTGTTACATCCGAGTTAACTACTTCAACTGATATGAGTCCACCTGTTTTAGTTGATTCAGTTCCTACCGATCCTATTCCAGATAGTAAATCCAATTTAGCTCCTACTGATCCAGCCAATGTCACCCATAAATTTTCGAGGCTTTCTAAGGTGTATTCAAGGAGAAAGGCCATTCCAGAACTAAAACAGGTCCAAGAATCAAACCCAGACTCTAGGAATGAAAACACAGTAAGATATAACCCACCTTTACATTCACAACAAGTGAAACTCCTATTGACCTAATAGATGACCTAGACCTGCCCACTGCAATTAGGAAAGCTACTAGAGAATGCACTAACCGACCACTTTATCCATTATCACATTATGTCTCCCTTAAACACCTATCACCAGCCCACAAGAAGTTCATTGTGAGTTTAAACACCATTACTATACCTAACACTTTCTAAGGCACTGTCAAAAAGAGAATGGAGGGATGCTATGAGAGAGGAAATGAGTACATTAGAAAAGAATAAAACATGGGAGATTGTTGACAAAACGAAAGGGAAGAACATTGTTGATTGTCAGTGGATTTTCACACTAAAATACAAAACTGATGGATTACTGGAGAGATATAAGCTAGATTGGTGGCTAAAGGGTACATTCAGACCTATGGGGTGGGTTATCAGGAGACTTTTGCTCCAGTTGCAAAAATGAACACTATGAGAATCGTATTGTCATTGGCCACCCACTTCAACTAGCAACTTCTACAATATGATGTTAAGAAAGCATTTCTCCCTGGTGACCTAGATGAAGAAATTTACATGAATATCCCACTGGGATTTGCAAGGGACACAGGAAACAAGGTGTGCAAGCTAAGGAAGGCCCTTTATGGGTTAAAGCAATCTCCTAGAGCATGGTTTGGGAGATTTGCAAAGGACATGAAGAAGTTCGGGTACAAACAAAGCCAAGGTGATCACACTCTTTTTATTATCCATTTTGTTGCAGGGGAGGTGATTGCTCTTCTAGTCTATGTGGATGACATCATAGTGACTAGAAATGATGAAAGAGAGAAGCATGAATTAAAATAGAAACTGGCACAAGAGTTTGAGATAAAAGAGCTAGGAAAATTGAAGTACTTTCTTGGTATTGAGGTGGCATATTCCACACAAGGGATCTTCATATCTCAACAAAAATATGTGACCAATTTATTGGTAGAAACAAGAAAGATTGGGTGTATGATGAGGGCATCGGTAGCACAAGCAAGAGCACAAGGGAAGAGCCATATTTAGATCCAATTCAAGTTCCCATTGGTCCAGTTACGAGAGCTCGTGCAAAGAAATTCAAAGAAATGCTTATTGGGCTGATTCAAGCATCTTGGGCTCAAGCCATCGCATGGAGGCCCATTGAGGGAATTGCATGTGACATCCAAACCAACAAATGCGTGATTCAAGTTCTAGAAGGGACCGAATAATCCTATGGCTGCAAATAATCTGGCTACTTTCCATTTCAGTTACTTTCCCAATTTGAGGCGACAAGTGGCGAGAAGAATCAGCTAATTGCTTGATTATTGTCTAGTTTCCTTTTCTTTTACAAAACATGCGTTTACTTTTTATATTATTGTAAGGCTTTTAAGCTATTTAGGAAACTTACTTTATTTGCTTTAGATTTAGCATCTTTTTGGCTGGTAATTGATTTACCCGAAATCAATAGGGTAATTAGGAGCTCAAATTCGCAAAGC
>CAMOHE010041307.1:0-13594 GCA_946598075.1 Artocarpus hirsutus | reverse complement strand
CCCCACCCAGCTCCCCCTGCCCCTACCTAGCTCCCCCCACTGCCCCCCAGCTGCCCCTACCCCACCCAGCTCCCCCCGTGGCCCCCCCAACTGCCCCCACCCCCATCCAGCTCCCCCCGCCCCCACCTAGCTCCCCCCCACCCCTCCGTCGCCCCCCCTAGCTGTCCCCACCCTACCCAGCTCCCCCCGTGGCCCCCCGTAGCTGCCCCCGCCCCCACCCCGCCCCCCCTCACCATAATTGTGCATATGTGAAAATATGTGGCATTATGTCAATATATTTTGTTATGAAATTGTGCAATTATATATTTCAATATTTCATTATGTGGAATTATGTCGATATATGAAATTGTGCATATGTGAAGCTGACAAGTAATTGTGCAATTTGTGGTTAATATGTCAATATATCTCACATGTGAAATTATGTGAATATGTACAATTTGTGAAATTATATATTGAATTGTGAATATGTGTAAACTTCTGATTATGTGTAATTATGTGAAATTTTATGAATATGTGAAAAGTGTCGTTGAAATTGTGCAATTGTGAATCTGTTAAGATTTGATAACGTGAAATTATGTCAATATATAAGCTTCTGAATATGTGAAGATGGAAAGTAATTGTGCAATTCATGGTGAATATGTCAATATGTCTATTAGAGGAAAATTATGTGAAATTGTGCAATTCATGATATTAGAACAATGTGAATATGTGTAGTTTGTGATTAATATTAGTATGTATATGTTAGTTTTTGAATACGTTGCATAGGTACAATGTCTCGCGAATTCGATAGTGACCAGTACGAGAAGGAGTACGAAGGCTGCACTTCATCTGCAACGCAATATAGCAAGGGAAACCAACGCAGTAAGCCACGAAGGCGAACCGAATTTGATCCAAAAGTAGACTTTGACCGAAGGGCAACATTAATGAAAAAAATTCATCGATGAGGAAGAAAGGTTTAAGAATTGAAGTGACTTTTGATTCGAAAGGCCAACCGAAAGGCGCACCCGGTCATGAATTAAGCAGTTGGATCGGAGTCCTTAGTCGAGAGCACGTTCCAATATGGACAAAAGATTGGGGGTCTAAGGATTTAGATAAAGTAAAAGATGTGATTTGGAGAGAGATATACGAAGCTTTCATAGTTGAGGATTGGTATAGGAAAAGGGCTTTAAAGGTTTGCGGAGAATTAGCAAAGGGGTTCAGATCTGACCTCTACGTTACCTTCGTACAACCATACCTTTCCATTCGGAGGAGGATGTAAATATATATAAACGGCCTCCTACGGTAGCACACTACTACCCCTCCATAAACGATGAAGATTGGGAAGCTTTTGTGAGGTATCGACGATCCAGTGATTTCCAACTGCTATCATCAAATGCAAGGAAAATAAGAGCAGAAAATGAATATTGCTCTATGGTTGGCCGAGTGGGATATAGAGAGCTCGAGCAATCCATGGTACGTTACTAATTAACTCAAACTACATATATCAATTATTGCTACATTACTATTTTACTAACATAGCGTAACATAGTTTGCAAAGACAGGCGTGCAACCTACACGGGAGGAGTTGTGGGTAAAATCACGTCAAGGTCCCGATGGCCAGTTTAAAAATCCAAAAGTAGCAGAGATTTCCAACTTGATTGTAAGTCTACTAAACACGAACCATTAATTTGTATTTTACTACGTGCGGATGAAGGGTTCCTTGAATAACATGGTTGTATTGTTCTTGTACAGGATGAATACACAATGCAACAAAGTCAAGGGAGCTTCCAATCGGTCGATAATGATGACATTTTGACGAGGGCACTAGGGAAACCGGAACATTCAAGACGTGTTTGCAGTCAATCAAAGTTTGTGAAGCAGTCTCAATACTTCGACCTCCAACCAAGATCGTCAAAATTGAATTCTCAAATGTCGAAGATGCAAATGGAGATTGAAGAACTCCGAAGTATTGTGACTGAGCTCATTTTCCAAGGACGTGCTAAGTTGATGGATGATAGCATCTCACAACGCAACAGCTTCAAAGCTAGTTGTAACCCTCCCAATACTGTAGCAGAAGCTCCAGGAGCTCTAGAAGGTCCAGAAGTCCCAGAAGTCCAATTGTCACCTCCTCGTCAAGGGCCCGAACAATGTAGGCTCTTTGTTGAGGATAGAGTTAATGGTGGGTGTACACTTGTTGCACTTGGGAAGGTGTGGATGGAGAGCCTTCCAACCGATACAGTTCATGGACGACTACTAGAGGAAGAGAATGTGCGTGTTAGCGTCACTACCATCAGAGTTAGAATAGCTGAATTTCCTGTTCCAACACTTGAGGCAATAACTATGGGTGAAGCGGCAGGAAGCTTTGTCGCATGGCCAAAGAGATTAGTTAAAGTCATCACATTGACAAAGACGAGTCGAGCACCTAGCCATGTTCCCAAAGATCTAAGCGGAAAGAAATGGCAAAAAAAGAAAAGCTCTCTAAAAGCAAGAGAATCACAACCTGAGGTTCAACAACGCCAAGGACAAACCGTTGCTAATGAGCAGATGCATGCATTTAATTTCGCTTCAATACCATAAGAGTTTATGCAGTTAGCTCTATACACACATTTTTTCATACGCGATAGGTTCAACCATTTAGTGCCCGATACCGGTAATTGTCACTGGCAATGATTTCCCTATCTATTTGGGGTATGAAGACGTTTACGACTTCATCAGCTTCGAAGAAATTGGGGCAAACTGTATCCTCGTATACCTTAGGTGATAACTCTAGCCTTATTTAAGTATTTTAAATATATATGTAGAGTTGTAAGGTATTTTAAAATAATTCACTGTAATATTTTTTATTGTAGTTTTTTGGCGGAATATTGTGAACTTTAAGGCATGGCGTAAAATTTCAGCTTCATATCTCTGGCTATTATTTCAAGTGCTGCAAGAGATCTACAGAGTGATCATAGAGAGCGTGCCACATCACTCCTCCACATATTAGCTGAAGCACCGAGGGCCAAATTATTCTTCCTGCCATACAACGTTGGACAACATTGGATGTTAGGACTTATTTCGCCATGGGAGGACCAAATATATAGGTTTGACCCTCTTGGACACCCACCACCTGAGGATTTCTTATCAGTCACAAGATTGTAAGTATTAATATTATCTTACAAAATTAATTGTTTTTTAGTCTCACGTAATTGTATCGTCTATTAATTTATTTATTATTTAAACATGATACATTATTAGGGCGCTTAATGATTGAAAGCTTCAAGCGAAAACCGGTGTCACAAACTGACCAAACGGAATGTTATATTCTAAACGTAAGTGCCCAAGACAACAAGGAAACATAGAATGTGGTTTTTTTATTCTACGTTTCATGTGGGATATAATTACAAGTGGTATACAAGCCTTAGGAAAAAAAGAAGTTTATATACATATAGATATATATGAAGTTAGATTAGAGTGGGTACAATTTGTAAATAGGTTTGTGCTTTTTAGATAGGTACACATCATAGTAAATTAAAAAAGTGCTCAAAATAGCTTAAATGTAAATTGATCTTGTAAATATAAATTAACTTTTAATATACAACAATTATTGTATGTAATTCGGGCCTTGATGTAATGGATAACATACGGGACTGGCTATCCCGTGGAAAATTGAAATTACGAGAGATTTTTTTTTTGAAAAATACCAAATTTCCACGACGGTTTTGGTGAGAAACCGTCGTGGAATCTCCACCTTCCACGACTGTTTCTATCCAAAACCGTGGTGGAAGGTGGAGCTTCTATGATGGTTTTGGTCAAAAACGATCATGGAAGCTCCACCTTCCACGACGATTTTGGATAGAAACTGTCATGGAAGGTGGAGCTTCCACGATCATTTTTGACCAAAATCGTCGTGGAATCTCAGCCTTCCATGATGGTTTTTTGCCAAAACCATCGTGGAAAATTAGCACTGTCACCCACCTCGCACGTAAATTATTCTATTACATGACGGTAAAAAGCCGTCGTGAAAAGTCAGTCTTATTCCACGACAGAGGTTTCCACGACAGTTATAAACCGTCGTGGAATCCACATTTTGTACTAGTGATCACATGATGTTGGTCATGGGTTACCTTGCAAAGGCTTAAACCTATAGAGTTGATATTGATGTTTAGTCACAAATGACTATGGTTTTTGAGTCATTTTCTAATGAGTTCGTC
This sequence comes from Artocarpus hirsutus, assembly GCA_946598075.1. Taxonomy (NCBI): domain Eukaryota; kingdom Viridiplantae; phylum Streptophyta; class Magnoliopsida; order Rosales; family Moraceae; genus Artocarpus; species Artocarpus hirsutus. The sequence goes on along the minus strand of CAMOHE010041307.1, from coordinate 9,422 downwards.
TTGTTTAGAGCTTCATATAATTTGAGTAATAAATATGAGTTTGAAGCAGTTCTAGGAGTTTGAAAACCTAATCAGGAATCTCTAGCTGGTGGCAAGGCAAACTTAATGGTTGCATTTGGTTCAAATTCCAATTATGGGAATGGAAAGCAGCAAAAGGCCAAGAACAGGAAATCATTTGCTTTGCCAATTAAGGGTAAGAATAAGAAAGAGAAGAAAAGGAACCCAAAGAAGCTCAAGTGCTTCTTTTGTTGGAACATCAAGCACATGAAGAAGAATTGCAAGGACTTCCTATCTAAAGGATGTAAGTGTGAACTTTTGGTTATTGAAACTTATTTAGTTAAAGAATTAAATGATAGTTATGTTCTAGATTTTAGAGCCACTAATCATGTTTGTGTTTCTTTGTAGTGGTTTAAGGAAACAAGAAGTCTGATGAATGAGCACTTCATGATGCAGATGTGAGATGGAACCTTAGTGTTGGCTGAAGTAGTGGTAAACATTCATCTTTATTTTGATAGTTAGAGATTTTTCATTTTGAGTGATTGTTTTTTTATGATTGAATATTTTAATCACAAACTAAATACTTTTTGAGCTTAAATATTGTGAAATCCTCAAGCATTGATGTTAGTTTTATTTCCTTTTTGTGCTATTTTGTAGGAATTGAAGAAAATGTGAACTTAGTGAAAAAGTGGCTCAAAAAGAGGAGTTTTGAAGCATTTTGGAGTAGCAAAGGCAAATCACCTTGCGTGGTCGCTCAACTAGGTGCACAAGTTACGTGACTCTACAGACAGCCTCGTACGGCCGCACCACTCAGGCGTATAGCTACTACCTCTCATGTGGCAGAGCATGTTTAGTTGCAAATTTTGGCTGATCTCGACCATTCTACTCATCCAATGGCTTAATTAGACCTTAATTGAAGCTTTAATACCCCAAAACCCTAGAGAACGAGAGACACTCCAAGAAAGATTGAGAAGGCACAACTTCCAAAGGAGATTTGGAGCTCAATCTAAGGAAGAACAAGAGGAAAAAGAAAAGAAAAAAAATATATTTCTTTGTTTTGTTTTAGATTTTAGATTTAAGTTTTCTTCCCAATGAATCATCATGGGAGAAATCATCTAGAGATCAAGAAGCATGGAAGGAGAAAAACAGGAAAAACATGGAGCATGTGACAATCCAAAATAAGTTTCTTCATTCTCCTTCTCAATTATGGAGTAATTACTTTTTTAGAGCTTTGATTTTGCCTTATTATGAAGTGTTTATTTATTGGTAGTGGTCTGTTATAGTTTATTTGTGTTTTCTCATACTTAATGCTTCTAGTTTATTTGGCCAATGAACTAGATGATTTTAGCATGTGGTTTGACACTCAAGAGAGGGTAATTCCATGTACAAATCATGAGAAACACATCTTAGGTGACTATAAGATTAAGAAATTTATAGTTCCTTCATAGTCATTAGGAGAATTAGAGCTTAATGAATATTTAATTACATAGTTCTAAATATAGATATTATCCAATTTAATTAGTTCTAAATACAGATATTATCCAATTTAATGCTCGAGAGAGTTCAATGGGTTAATTAAGAGGTTCTGACTAATTAATCATGAGATTCACTTATTTTTAAAATTAATGTAGATTGATTATGCAATGCTTTTGTACTTTTAATTAATTATTTTCCTATTCTATTATTGGTTCCATTATTTTTATTTTCAATTTAGTTTTTAATTTACATTCCTTTGTCTTTTGGTTTTAGTTTTATTTTTATTTGAATTTTGGTAATTCAAATAATCTTAAAGCCAATCAATTTCGGTAATTGCCGCAAACTAATCCTAATCCTCATGGGATTGATATTCGCACTCATGTACACTTTATTACTTGTACAACTCGTATATTTGAGGAATTAGCAACAAGTTTTTAGCGCCATTATAGGGGATTATTGTTTAGTTTTTGTTAATAATGATACTAATTAGCTCTGGGATTACTTTGAATATTTTATTTATTTTACTTGTCTTTAATTTTATGTTTTTGAGTTTTTTGTATGAAGTACTTAGAGATGGTTATTGATCGTCAAGTACTTTGGAGATTTGTTCAATAAGATTCAGAGCCTTTTCATGGTGCTTAGTAGAGATAGAAGAACTTGCTCATTAACTTCCCGAACCATGGCCTTTTTAAGGAGGTTTAACTTCAAATCTTAGTTGATGGCTTGAGCGGCATGGCACAAAATTGGGTAGAAACAGGAAGAGGTGACACCTATTTCTACCACCTGTTCGCCTATCAAGCCTATCACTTGTTGGAAGAAATGGTAGAGTATGACTACGAGGAGATGAATTATTCAATAAGCAACTACAGTTGGGTTAGCAATTCTAACTTGATGGAGCTACAAGTTGACACCTTACCTCAAGAGACGATTTTGGCATTGGAAGGGGTGTTGACTCAATTGGCAGCAACAATTAATCACATGAGGGTCAATGCCAACAAATTGTTAGTGTCAATTGTCTCAACTTCATGGTCTACAAGAACAAGTTGGGCAATTGGCCTATACAATTGTCGAGTTGAAACGACGAATTATGCCAACCATGTTTGAGGTGAAACCATGTGTGGAGATTGCACTAAGTAAGGAGGACTTAGAGATTTTTCAACAAGAATTTTTAACTAATGATGAAACCCAAGACTTTGACGTTCAAGAGGAATTACTAGGTGTCCAAATTGTTGAGCCGACTGTGCCCATCGAAGATTATATCTACAATACCCTTTTTGGCCAACACCTTCACCACCACTACTAGCAATGTTCCTTCATACCCACCAAGCCTATCCTCTAAAGCTGGATTTTTTTTAGAATACATGCCAAGCATTCCTGCATCATGTCAAGCTTGAGAACATTGCATCATAAGACCCATTGTAGTGTTCTATGATACCTACTATTAGTAGAAGCCACTCTTTGATGAGCGCTTCTCCAAAAGTCAAGCCGATGACATTAAATCAAGTGTTCTTGGGAGGCATCCCAAGTTTTCTATCCCTTTAATCTGTTTATTTTTGTTTTAGTTTGTGTTTGTGTTTTGGTTCATTTCAAAGTTTTGCATTAAAGTTTGATTTTTATGCATTTTGATAGGTGTTGAAATAATTGGAAGCGTAAAAGCTTGAGTTTTAGTGGAAAATGATTCTAGTTGATGGAAAAAACTCAAAAGTTAGGCTATAAACCTCTAAGGTATATATTCTTAACTCTTATTCTTGGATTGTTACAAACATTGAGGACAATGTTTAACTTAAGTGTAAGGGAGGGAAATTATTTTGTTGGGTTTTTGCCTTAAATTTTTGTGAATTTTCATTGATTATCATGATTTTCCTTCCATCACACTTGTTTGTTCGTTCTTGTTTAGTTTGTTTAGGTTGTTTAGTTACTTTAATGGTATTTTTGGTACTTGTTTGAGTAAAGTGAGATTTGAGAAATTGGATAACTAGAATTTGATTGTGATGTTAACCACAAATTGCTTTCTTAGGTCTTTTGAAATGTAATTCATTGAGATTTCTATGTGCTTAACTTGCTCCAGTGATCTTTATTATCTAGAGATTTTGAACTTTAAATGAAATTTTGAAATTTAAATTTGAACTTTTGGATAAACTTGTGCGCATTAGATTTTTTTCTTTTTTTATTTACCTCTCATGAACTCGAGAACCCATTTTAGTGAGACTCAAGATGACATCCTAGGTTAGGTGTCATTGGCAAGATGGTTGAGGCATTTTTTGGACCATTTGAGTCTTTAAAGCTGACCTATGTAAACTTCACCATTAGTTTCCCTGTTGAGCCTTTTTGACCTATTTCTTTCAGTACCTACATAAGTTTAACCGAACCATTTTTTAAAAATTCCTTTCACTTAACCTATCACTCATAGGCATGTTTGCATCTTTGCATGATTTTGAAGATTAATTATTGAGAGTAAGCATGGAAGGTGATGTGATTAGCATTTGTGGTATGGTTATATCATTAGAGTAATTCATATGTGTTTTCATGTTATTTTTCTTTTTTTCTTAATTTCTTTTTTATTTTGCTTAGTTTTAATTTTGTTTTCTCACTCATTATCCATATGTATAAAACCAAATAAGTTTGAGGATGCTTTCAATTCAAAAAAAGAAAAATAATGAAGTAAACAAAAAAAAAAATTGATACAAAAAGAGAAGAAAAAAATGAAGAATAAATTCTCGCAAATTTCTTATTTTTTGAATTCTCGCAGATGCTCGTTAGTCAAGTTTGATATAGAGGAACAATTAAGTCAAGAATCGCTTGTGAGTTTTCATTCGTTTCATGCAAAGTCCACAAAATGCATATATGTCTAGGGTGATCCAAGTCAAAAATTTTCCTCTCATCTACTTGTCACCCTAGCCTCTCATTATAAGCCTTGAAATTTCTTGATCTTTAATCACACTAACTAACATTTGTGGAGAGTGGCATAAACAATAGGTTTATGGTAGTTCCAAATTTCATTATTTAGAGATTTCTCATCATCTGTCTAATCACATAAGTTTATCCATAATTTTGTAGAGTGAAAGCGATTTAGCACACACATACACTTAGAGAGCTTGAATGAAGTGAAATAGGTGTTCATTGTTAAAATTCTAGATAATCTCAATGCTTGCATTTCATTTGAGATGTGAAGCATTTTTGTGGCTTTTGTGATGTTTGACTGGTTATTAAATAGATATAAAACTCGCACTTTGTTTTTCTTTTGTTTTCTTGTTAGTTTAATTTTTGTTGTTCCTTAATGGTCTTGTGTTTTGCTTAACAACATGCAAATGCTTAAGTTTGGAGGTCATGGATGAGTGAGTATTTTACTCACAAACAAATATTTCTTGAGCTTTAATATTGTGAAATCCCTAAGCATTGGTGTTAGTTTGATGTCTTTTTGTGCTATTTTGTAGGAAATGATGAAAAGTTGAACTTACTAAAAGGGGGCTTAAAAAAAGAGTTTTGAAGCATTTTGGAGCAGCAAAGATAGATCCACTCATAAGGCTGCATAGCTCTACATACAGCTTCAAGCGGCCGCACTAGGCCATGCGCACCTCGTGTAGTTAGGCATACTGAGTAGCAAGTTTGGGTTGATCTTAGCCATTCCTTGATGTCAACAGCTTAAGTTAGACCTGAATTGAACCTTTAGCACTCAAAAACCCTAGAGAATGAGAGACACTCCAAGGAATATTGAGAAGGCACAATTTCAAAGGATTTGGAGCCCACTCCAAGGAAGAACATGAGGAAAAAAAAAGAAAAAAAATATTTCTTTGTTTTATTCTAGTTTAGCATTTTAGTTCGAGTTTTAGATTTAAGTTTTCTTCTCAATAAATCATCAAGAGAGAAAGCATTTAGAGACCAAGAAATATAGGAAGAGAAAAAGAGGAAAAGCTTGGAACTTGTAACAATCCAAAATGTGTCTTTTCGTTCTCATTCTCTTCTTTGTATTTTTGTTATTTGTAAATATTCTCTTCTTTGTTATTTTTGTTATTTGTATTTTTGAAACTTGTAACAATCCAAAATGTGTCTTTTCGTGCTCATTCTCTTCTTTGTATTTTTGTTATTTGTAAATATTGAACCCTTGATGTTGGTTTGTTTAATTTTAGTTATGGAGTAATTACTTTTATAGAGCTTTGATTTAGCCTTATTATGAAGTGTTGATCTATTGTTAGTAGTTTGTTATGGTTTATTTGTGCTTTCTCATACTTATTGCTTCTAGTTTATTTGGCCAATGAACTAGATGATTTTAGTATGTGGAGCTTGGTCTCGAGAGAAGGAAATTCCATGTACGTATTATGGGAAATGCATCTTAGATGACTATAAGATCGAGAGATTTATAGTTCCTTCGTAGTCATTAGGAGAATTAGAGTTTAATGAATGTTTAACTACTTGGTTCTAGATAAATATATTGGAATTAGGTTTTTAAGCTTATTATCCAATTTAACGCTTGAGAGAGATAATTGGGCTAATTAAGAGGTTATCTACTAATGAATAATGAGATTCACTTAATTATAAAGTTAATATGAATTTATGATGAAATGGATGCTTTAGTATTTTTAATTAAATGTTTTTGTATTTTATTTTTGGTTCCATTATTTTTATTTTTAATTTAGTTTCTAATATTCATTCCCCTTTGTTTTGGTTTTATTTTTATTTTTATTTTAATTTTGGTAATTTAAATATTCTTAGAGCCAATCAATTTTGGTAATTAATGCAAACTAAACCAAATCCTTGTGGGATCGACATCCATACTTGTGTTCACTTTATTACTTGCACGACTTGACTTGCTGATTTTGCAACATTTTTATGTTCTTAAACTTAAAAGGAAAATAATTTATGTCGCTTATTTATTTAATGATTCTTGTTCAATTTCTTTTAGTAATAAAATTGTGATTTGTGAAAATAAATCTTTTATTAGTAGTTGATGGATGCAAAACAATCTATATTTATCAAATTTAAGATGGACTCATTGCTAAATATTGAGATTAATGATAACTCTTAAAGGCTTAAAACTTCTTACTCTTAATGAGACTTGTCTATGGCACTTGCGATTAGGTAATATAAGCAAAATAGAATTCAAAGGTTAGTAAGGGCTAGATTTTTAACCCATTTGGAGGTGGAATCTATACCACAATGTGATCTTGCTTAGAGGGAAAAATGACTAAAAGGGCATTTGGGTCTAAGGGCAATCAAGCTGAAGAGCTTCTAGAACTTGTGTTTAGTGATGTTTATGGTCCCATGAACATTAAGGTGAGAGAAAGGTATGATTATTTTGTTTGTTTTATTGATGACTACTTGAGATATGGATATGTTTACCTTATGCATCATAAAAGCGAAACTTTTGATAGGTTTAAGGAGTTTTGAGTAGAAGCGAAGAAATAACTAGGTAAACCCATGAAAGCACTTCGATCTAAATAACGTGGAGAAAAGCTCTCCAATGAGTTCATAGGACACTTAGTAGAGAATGGGATTTTATCCCATTTGACTATGACTAGTACTCTGTAGCAGAATTGTAACGCCCGCCTAATTTGATGTAACGGATAATGTTATGTTAATGACGACGTTAATGTTATATTAATGATGATGTTAAGTGATATACTCATGATAAGTGCTATGATATATTATAAATGGTACTAACCATTTTTATTCTAAGTGTTATGACAGGTGACGCTCGCGTGGAATTGATGTGCTCAAATGTTCATGTCATTAATGTTATGTGATTAATTATTTTATGGATAATTATATGTTAAGAATGAATTTTGAGTGTTAAGGCAGTTCGGCAGGCCGAAATGATGTCCTCAGAACGGCAAGCCGATGGTATATCATCGGTAGGCCAGACTTCTGAGATCGGCAGGCCGAACTCCTAAGATCGACAGGCCGATGACAGCTACAAGTAGTCAGCAGAAATTTTTACAAAATTGTGATAAGATGGAATTTAATTATGGACGTTTTATTCTGAATAAATAACATAATTATGGTATGATTTCTTTAATTTTGGTAATAAACAATTGACTTTTGAATTTATTGAATTTAATGGATAAGTTTTCCCGTTTTACAAAAGTGATATATGGCAACTCGATTTGATTTTTGGAAACTTTGATCCTTTTCTCTCTTAATTCTATCCATTACACAAAAGATGCCTTTCAATTAATCAGAAAAAATTCTGATTTATGAGAATAGGGGTTTCATTTTTAAAGAGTAACAAATTTATTCTCTTTTAACGTTTTTCTTTTTCTCTCTCTCCCTATCATAAACTCTCTCTCTCACACTCTCTCTCTCTCGAATTCTCCCTCTCTTTCTTCCTCCTCTATCACGTTCTTCCTTCATCATCCTCTCAAATTTTTCCCTATTATTATTATTTAAATTTCTTTGGATTTTTCGAAGGAGCTTGAAGAAGAATTTATCCTAAGGTAAGAATTTATTTTTTAAGCGTGTTTGAATTTTCTTCTCTTCAAACCGATTGCCATATCTTCATCTATGAATTTTATTTTTCTCTGAATTTTTTTTATATATATGATGTATGCGTGAGTTATGTGATTTTTCCCCCAAGTTTCACGTTATTTTGAATATTCTATATAAAGTTATGAATTTTCTACTCTTCACCACTCACGATAATTTATTTCTGACTGTTTTTGCACATTTGTGTGAGTGTTATTTTTAATGTAAATGCATGTGTTATTTCACAAAATTTGGTAAAGAAGTTTATATATGTGTTAAGTAAAGGGCTGTGAAATATGGTAATGATGTGATGAGTGTTTCATGGGTTATAGAGTTTTTAATAAGCCTAGGTTATGTAACTGTTTAAAATGTAAGTTGGGAGATTTTTGATTATATAATATTTTTATATGACTTTATAATTTTAATTGGAGATGAGGAATGTTATGCTACTGTATGTATATATTTAATATGATGATCATATGAATTTTGAGGTCTAAATACATGTATTTTAATTATTTGGAAATTGTTATTGCATGTAGCCCACTGTCTAAATAATTGTGGCTATTTTTATCTCTGTCTTCCAATGCACGTTTTGAAATGTTAGTATTTTATTTTAGGCTGATTTTTGAGTATGTTATAATTCTGTGTGTATGTGACATGTTAGATATTTTTATGGATTTTTCAGTGGTATGAAAATGTGAAATTTGGACTTGAAGTGAATAATGCTCACTGTTTCAATGTTGCTGGCAGATTTCATGCAGAATGTTTTGTGAATTATTTAAATTGCTAAATGAGATTTTTATGATGAAAGAAAATTCATGGTAGTAGGCATATATGTTAAGTTAGTCTCTGCCAATTTTGGTTTTCAAATTATGAGTAAATGTTAAGTTACAAAATTTTAAATGCATGAAGGTCAGAAGTGTTAATGTGTTGAAAATGTTGTTTTTAATGTTTTATGGTTAATGAAAATGCAAGTATGATGTTTTTGTGATATGATTTCTATGGTATATGGTATGGTAATTCATTCATGAATAAATGTTAATTACCATTTTATAAATGCATGACATGAACAAATTGAGAAGTGAGCACATCAAGGCCGCGGCGTTACCACTTTCAAGGATAAGGTTAAGTGAGCACTTGATGTAAGTACATTCTCACCTACAACATGATGTATTTATGAAAGCATGTTTATGAAAAATATGAGTTTATGAAAGGTTTGAAGTATATGTTCATGATGGTTTTATGATGATTTCTCATGATGATTTTTCATGAAGTTTAAGGCATGAAAGTTTATGCATGTTTTCATGATAATGCTTTCCAAAGTATGAAAGTATAAGAATGTATATATGTATCACCTAAATAAGTGTTGCACACCCAATGTTTATGTTCATGTTTATGATGTCCCAAAGGTTGGACATGTCATGTTTGGTTTGGGCTTTGCAACCCCTCTCCTCTCATGACGGCGCGCCTATGATGATGATGTTATGGTG
>CAMOHE010041299.1:0-28337 GCA_946598075.1 Artocarpus hirsutus | reverse complement strand
GATAAATTAAATCAAGATAAACTTCTAGAATTATTAGGAATCTATTTATTTTCTTAGAGATTATCTAGATAAAGTTGTTTTAATTAGATAACTTCTCTATTGGGTTATTTGAATTAAAACTAAGGCTTTATCCTATAGAATCTTGGGTGAAAAATAAAAGATTCGCGTGATTTTTATTTCAGTAGTTCGGCATGCTGAACTTAAAGTTCGGCATGCCGAACTTAAAGTTCGGCTTGCTGATGGGGCAAGTTCGGCCTGCCTATGCGCGAATTAAAAATTGCACATTTTCACGCATTTTTACGCATATCTTATCCGATATTGACCCGAATTTGATTCCGTTTTGAATTTTTGAGACCTTATCTGATAAGGAATGACCCTAGACCCAACCTCTATAAATAGGGAGTGAGTCTAATGATTTATTCAGATCAATAGAGAGATTAAGAGTGATACTCTACTAGTGAGAATCTGAAACTCCCTGAGAGCTCTTATTCACAAATCGCGAACAATAGCTTTGAGTTCTCTCAATTGGTTGGAAGGAGAGTCACCTTGAGGAAGAGCTGTACGTATGAGCCCACACTCACTCAGATCGTGGATACAGAATAACAAAGAAGACCAGTTGGTTGAGGCTCTTCTAGAACATTACTTTTCTACATAGATTTCGGGAGCTTTTCGGCGTATACAAGGTCAGTAAGATCAAGTTAATTTATACATATTGCATGTCAAACTTGTGTTTTAGAAAATATTCTGATTTAAAATTTTTAAAATTCTACTGCGTATTATTTTTCCAACACGAACGACTCCTAGAAGGGCGACCGAAGAATCCCCCTTTTCGTTCGTGTATGGAACAGAAACTGTTATTCCTACAGAGGTAGTTGCTCAAGATCTTCAAGTCAATTACTCACTCTAGAATGAAGCCAAAAATGATGAGATGATGAAGGATGCATTTGATTTGGTAGACGAGAAAAGAGACAGAGCCTTCTATTGCTTAGGTTGCTACCGACATGCCTCCGCCAGATATTACAACCGGAAGGTAAAAGTCAAAAAGTTCCAAGAAGGAGAGCTCGTGCTCAGAAAAGTTTTTCAAAATACAAAAGAAGCATATGTCAAAAAATTGACGGCTAACTAGGAAGGCCCTTATCGAATTTGGTCAGTTATTCAAAACGAAGTATACAAGTTAGAGAGGCTAGATGGATCGATCATTAGCAAGAGCTTGAACCTGAATCATCTAAGGAAGTATTATGTGTAACATTCATATTTCCTTTTATGTTTTAACTTATGTTATCAAACTACATTTGGCTTGATCCCTGCACATGGGTATATAGGCAGCTCATGGTTTGTAAACAAGTGTAGCCACTTTATTAATCCAACTTTTATTTTCCTAGGTTATTCATTGCTTAAATTCGTACTCGACCAGTTCGATCTATATGCTTGCATGTCACCACTTTCATGCTCAACTTCATATTCAACCAACTCGATCTAAATGCTCCTGCATGCCATCTTCATGGCTCAACTTCATACTCGACCAGCTCAATTCGAATGCTCTTGCATGCTTAACTTCAGATTAAACCAGCTCGATATGAATGCTCTTGCATGCCATCTTTATGGCTTAACTTTGGACTCGACCAGTTCGATTCGAATGCTCTTGTTTTGCCATCATCATGGCTTACTTTTAGAATGATCCAAATGCTCTTGCATTGCGTTTATGGCACAACTTTGGACTCGACCAGTTTGATCCAAATGCTCTCACTCTGCCATCTATATGGCTGACTTTTGGACTCGACTAGTTCGATCTGAACACTTGCATCACCATCTTCATGGCTCTTTTGGACTTGATAAAGTTGATCCAAATTTCCTCATGAAACTTCCACGACAGTTTTAAGTTTGGACTCGATCAATTTGACCTGAATATGTACAAGTGGAAAACTGGCGCCGTTGTCATGGCTTTAACACCAAAGTGGATTCGATTAAGTCTCTTAGCTCGATCTCGCATAATTATTTCCATTGTCCATGCCAATACATGGTTCGACCAACTCTTTGAGTTAGATATACGCTATGATAATGGCTCGATTAATCAACATTGATCCATCAATATCCACTTAATCAAATTTTCACTATCATGATGGCACGATAGCCAAATTTATCATATATAGTTGCATGATGGCTTCTTAATTTCTTCGTCGAAATTGGCCCAAACTATTTGATCACCAAACATGTTATATAAAAAGCACAAGAAATTTAAAACTGAATTAATGAAGTTTGATGCTAAATTTCATTGGACAAAATAAAGCTGTTTGATACAAATTAAACAAAAAGAGATACATGTTGATTCAAATATAAACTAATTATTTTCATTAGTCTCCTCCCTCTGCAGGTTGAACACTTTCTCCCTCGGTTGGCTCTACAATGGGGGGATTTACGAATTCACCACTTGATGCCAGAACAATATTTGGCTCACAGGCAGGAGGACCTATGGAAACATCTTGATGGATCGATTCACCTTTGTCAATAACTTGAACAGCCAAGTCGTCCGACGACAACAGATCTTGCAATTCTTTTATCTCTTCGTCGATTGCATCGACGCTGAGTTGGCCTAACTTGAATTCTAATAAGGCCTCAAGTCATGCCTTGAAAGAAGAAGTACTATGGACATCGAGCAACTACTCCTTAATTTCTTTGATATCTTTGTCTTTCGTAGCCACCATCTTCTTTAGGTCGTCAACTTTTTCCCTAGAAAGTCGAAGGCTACTAGACAAGCTCAACACCTTTTGTTCGACCTATTTAATGTGTCGGTGGTGTCATTTTGCTCCTTTTGCTTGTTGTCTTTCTCAATTTTTATCTTCCTTAGCTCTTCTCCAATCTCTCTATTTTTCAAAAGCTCTTACTCGTATTTATGAGCAGCCTTGTTTGCAAAGAGATTGTGAAGCAAAAAAGCCTGCATGATGAAATTTTAGTATGAAATGAAACAATTAAAGCCAATCAAATTGAACATGCTTTGGCGATTTACTAGTCCCATTGCTACAGCCAATTTGTTGTAGAAACAAGCGAACGGCATCCCTCCAAGAAGTTCTTTGTCTTTGTCAAAGTAAAAATTTATAGCCGCTCTTGTCACCACCTCTTTGTCTTGAATAATGCTGATGTCTTCTAGGACGTTGAGGGTCTTCTCGGGAACCCTTCGCTTGGCATCCTTGGTCGAAGCAGATGGCTCTCCACCCTTCCTTTTCTTTGATGGTGGGGGCTATATGTCAAATGGAGGAGGTGGAGGGAGATTGGATGAAGTGGTTGGAGGAGTAACCTCTTTTGGTACTGATGGTTCACCAGTATTGCTCCTCTTCTTGGTAGTTTTGTCCGCAACTTTCTTCTTTCACATCTATCCAACCAAGGGTAGTGTTATATTCATGGCTGACAGTGCGGCTTCTGTGAGATAAAGTCCTCATCAAATAGAGGAGTAATATATTTGGACGGACCGTACAGCCGTTGAAGTGCACCGTGGCATACAAAGAACCAATCGAATCATTTTAAAAATTGAATAGGAATACCTGATGGGATTTCTTTGAAGTACTTTCAAATCGACGACTTCCAAAGTCGATCAGGTTGTAAGATTTCAACCTAAGTCTGACCTTCTAATGCAAGCAGTGCATTCAACCTCGCTTGAAACCTCTCGTCGATTGGAGCCGGGTGGTTTAGCTCATAATTTGCAAAGAAAAAGAGCACTTGAGATCAGTTGAAATTACTGCTTGAAATAAACGCAAGTATCGAGGCTTACCAATGTAACCAAAAGCAAATGGAAAAGGAAATCGGGTACTCAGCTCAAAGGAATTACGGTTGATCGACATAAAGAAGTATCTTTCTTCCCAATGTCTATCTGTGTTAACAAATTCTGTTATGAGTTGCTTCGACTGCCGGTACACGAAGTAGAAGTGACACAGCTTTTTGTTGTTTGGCTTTAAGTAGTAGCACTAAATGAAATCATAAATATCGAAGTTGATTTTGGCCTCTTTGATTAGAACCATCAAGGCTATCAGTAGTCAAATTCCATTCAGCATTAGCTATGTCATGGAGATGTAAAAGTGACCAACAATCTCCATCATGAACTCGGGGATCGGTAGTCAAAGACCGAGCTCAAACCATTTGGTGTACACATAAAACCAGTTGTCATTTTGCGTGTCGACTCATTCGCCAGGGTAAGGCAGTCAGATTTCTACCGAAGATGGGACCCCATACTTCGATCTTATTGTTTGCAAATCTCCTTTTGTCAAGACAGATTCTAGGTTCTTCGTAAAAATAGGACACTCCTTTGGTTGGAGAAATATACTTCTTTTTTTCGAGCAGTTCAATTTGATCGACTCTTGTCGAAGGACCTACTGGCCGATTTCTATCTTCCCCTTGGTTTGCTGCCTCATCGTTGGTCCCGGCACCACCAATTTTGGCACCCGATTCGAACATGGACTGTTGGCAAAGCATTTCATCGATAAGGGTCCTCGCCACTGTTAGAGCTTGAATCGATGATGACCCCCTTTGACATTCTTACTGAAACAGGTTTACCAATGGAAATCTAGGGTTTTGAAGATCAAAAAGCCAAAGAATCCTAAAATCTAGGAAGGTTTCAACAGTTCATGAGTGTTTTAAACTTGCGACAGCCAAACAGGTTTAGCAGTCACCGATTTTCTCATAAAATGAGGTCTATTTTGTATCAAAATGCTTGAAATTGGAAGAAAAAAAAGATTGTGAAAAGAAAATTGTAAGAAAATTAGAAGAAAAGAAGGAGATCTTGCCTAAAAATCATCGAGAAACTCTAAGAAATAGAGAAAAAATTGCCTTGAGTTCGAAGAGAAAGAAACAGAATGAAGAGGTGAGCAAAAATGTGAGTTATACACTACCTAGAGGTGTCTAATCGACGGTTAAGATCAATTCAGAACCATTTCATCCAAGGGCTAGGATTTTGTGTCATTTCGAGTTTCCGCTGAAATTGAGGTGGTGTCCTTTTAGATGCATGCGTTAGCACTGTAGAGATATTTTGGGGCCTACAATCATGTGATGACACGTGTTGCAAGTAATTAAGTATCGTGATTTTCTGAGGAAAGGTAATGATTCAAGCATGGATGAAGATATTAATCAAGATGACATGTCGACGGACTAGAGCCTCACCTTTAATCACTCCTGTAGTCAATTACATCGAGTAAGGAGTGGGGGGCTAACTGCTGGGGTGCAATTTAGTCAGACCCAAATTGTTGACAAGCACAGGCGGCCCAATGTTGAAACTAATCGAATGGATTGAATAGAATCAACTGACTAAAGTCCAATTGAATTGACGATTCGTTTTGTTCAATTGGTTTGATTACCTGCGTAGTTGAAGGTGTTCAGTTTTCTCGACCGCTCAGGATAATTTGTACTCATTTTCGTCTTCGTTTAACTGGATCGATCGCCATGAGTTGACGGTTATTAGCACGAACTGGCAGTTATAACACGTCTAGTCATGGACTGAAACATGGGGGAGGCGTGATTCTTACAGCCTATCACCAATCAACACATGTCCTGCTATTACAGTTACTTACAGTACATTGTCCCACTCTGCCAGATGGTTGGGAGCCATGATTTTTCCTCATCCTCTATATAAGGGGATGGTTGTTCATTTGAATGATGTACAGAAAATAGATACAGAAACTCTACCCATTTTCTTTCTCATCTTCTCCTATTCTATTGTTACAATTCAGTGGATGTAGTTCTTTATTAACTTTAACAACCCAATCTAGAATTTTAACATTTGATAGTAGATCAACCGTCTACACTTATTACTTTTTATGGGTCTTGTGTACGAACCTGAATGCAAGCCACCCAATTGACCACGCCCAAGGTCATTATGATAAATCTTTTGTTGATGTTCATATGCTCCAGAGGTGGGTAGACACTTAAAGAAAACTTATCCTTTTTATTAGCCTTTCTAGTTTACAATGAGTGTAGGAACTCAAACACAATTTTAAAGTGCATGCGAATAGTATCATTGCTTATAAGGTAGAAAGATATTTCATCATCCTTATGTATATAATTTAAGTCATGACAGGCATATCATTCAAGTTACATAAACATATATTCGAAATAATTACAAATGGTAGATCCATGTTATATATGACGTTTGTACTTACATAGATTCCATAGTTAAAGCATAGCCCAAAAACTTTTCTAACCTAGTCACCAATCGATCTAGTATCCTGATTGTTTTGATGCCAAACTGTTCAAATTACACCTTTTGGGTTGAGTTATCTTACATTTATTTTCCTTCCCATAAATAATTAATAACTAATTAATTAATTCCTTATTCATGTCGTATACTTTTACTCAACCTTAGATAGATTCTTGTCTATTTTCTAATAATTTATTTATATTTGATTTTAATTCACA
This sequence comes from Artocarpus hirsutus, assembly GCA_946598075.1. Classification (NCBI taxonomy): domain Eukaryota; kingdom Viridiplantae; phylum Streptophyta; class Magnoliopsida; order Rosales; family Moraceae; genus Artocarpus; species Artocarpus hirsutus. Next base: position 21,941 of record CAMOHE010041299.1, on the reverse strand, counting down.
ATTTAATTATTTACTTAATCAGTATAAAATTAAATCAAAATCTATTAGGATTTTATGGACAAACTAGACTTGGTATACTTAGTTGACCATCGAGGTTACCTTGAATAATCTTAGCCCGTGTTTTGGCCAAACATGTTTCTATTCAAAGGTTTGGATCCATATAAATATTTTGACCTTGTTTGCACAATGTAGCCCATTAGGTCATCTAGTGTAGATTCTAGGGTTTTTGGGCCCATCTTGGTACATTTTAATTTTTATTGAATTTCCATCTTTAGTTCATTATTTAAGGTTTCTATTCTTCCCCTTCCGTCACACCCACCTCCCCACCGCCGGCCCCCTCCCCAACCACCACTCCCCGCCCCCCCCCCCCCAACACACACAGAGACACAGATATATTTGGTCAATAAAAGGCCATTCCTAAGTTTAAATTACCATTTTACACTTAATTTGGGAAACTTAGCATTTTTTTTTTCTAATATAGAAAACTTAGCATTTACTCCTCTATCTCTTTCACAAGCTTTCTTTTAAGGTTATATTTAGACGCTTGAGGTTTTGTCATAAGTGGTCTCTTACCATCTATTTACAACCTTGTCTAAGCTCAAGGCATAAATGGATTATGGCTGTTAAATCAAACGTACAAACTTGAAAATTCATACTAAGATACATGGCAGTAAGTAGAAAAGCCCTGCCTTATGCATAATATGTAGATCTCCAATTATAATTAGCAAAAACATAACATCGATAATAACCACATTAAACCTTTTTGGATTGCTAAAAAAATCCCAAATGATGAATTTTGTCAAATTCATTGTGTTTAATTGTTGATCGGACAATAAAGATTATGATAACTTGTTTCTTGTGTCCTTGCAATTGCTCAACCGTCAGTATCAAACATGTCCCCTTTTTTTTAGATTTTCCTTTATTTTGAGCACTTGTTATCTATAAGATGTTATCACCACAATATCACATGCAAATTTCCACTTTTTGATAGTCTCCTTATTATATTCACAGCCATGAGGGATTATTGTCTTTCCTTATTCATTGCATAAATAGTGTTGAGAATGATAAGTTTATTGATGAATAAATTCAATATATTGTTTGGTAATCTTGTTAGGAATGTGTTGGGTATGATAATCTTAAATAATCATGTTGCATATATGAGATTTGTGATGGATTAAAGCACAAATCCAAGTTTGTACTTTATTTTTACACTTTTGCATAAAATCCGATTATGCCTATTTGGATTGTACTTTTGTGAATATATATTAGGAAAATGTGTTTAAAACGTTTTGCTATATCCATTTAAGTTTTATGCACCTTTTTTTTTAGTTTTGAGAAGTGATTTCAAGCAAGAAATTGAGTTTCAAGCGAGATTGTACAACTAAAATTTTCTAATTCTACTCAACCAGCAGTGGAGGCGGAGGGAGGTGGGGCCTAAGCGGAGGCATGATTTTTATGAATTTTTTAAGAGGTTAATGAGACAATTGACCTAATTATGTTTATTGAATTGAAATATGACTTTAATTTGTAAAAATTCTACAAATGTCTTATAATAATATCATTTAAATTATTTATATGTAATTATATAATACAATAGATATTTTTTCAATTAATTTTGAATCTGCCTCCACCCTCCATCTGATAGTTAAATATACAACCTAAATATTTAGGCTCATTAAGGCTAATGTTCTATCCAAAGCCCGATAAAAAGATGGCCCAAACTCAATGTATTATTAAGGGTAAAAGAAATAATAAACAAAAGGAAAAAAAAATCCCAATGAGAGTACGGCAAGACAATCAAACTAGGGCCAATTATTTGCCTATTGTCTTGCCAAATAGAAACAGAGCAATCGTGAACAAAATTAAACAAAAAAAAAGTTTAAGCTTGAGGGTGTGAGCTTAAACGTTCGATCAAGAGGAAAAAGGTCAACTTTCAACAAATTTTTTTTATTTTCTAATTGTCCCATGATTGGTGTCTTTTTTTTTTTTTTTTTTTTTTTTATGGCTAACTCTATAGAGGGGGATTATTGAATTTCACTCCTACTCTCCATGAGACTCGAACCCGGGACCACAGTACTAGGTAGCCTAGGCTCTTGCCACTGTGCCAGGCCTTTGTCTTATTTGTGTTCTTTTTTATTTGCTTGATTCAAAGAACTAGAATTGTAGACTAACTTGTATACATCATTCATATTTCTTGAACTTTATATTGCCTTTTATTTTTTGTGTTCTTTGGCTTGTTTGCTTAATTCATAGAACTAATATAGAACTGTAGAGTAAATCAATATTAAAGTTTGAAACTTTTTTAATATTATTTTTATTTGGTTTTTTTTTTCTATACTCTATTTTGAAATAACATTTTATTAGTTTGAAGCAGTTATGGAGATGAACTTTAAACAAAAGTTAGAGTCCCCATTTTCTAAAGGAAAAAAAAAAGTGCAAAATTGACTAGTGTGGAACTAAATATTAAAGACCTTCCTACAGATCCTAGTCTAAGAATTCCAATAATGGATTATAATCCCAATATTTGAGAACAAGTTTGATGAGCATATGCACTAAAAGGTCTATGTTAACCTACAAATCATTCTTTTCCATTTAAAAAGTTTGGAACATCAAGACGATTTAATCCTAATTGGTTTAAGGAGTACAGTAATTGGTTAGAATATAGCATAGCAAAAGATTCTACATTTTCTTGTGTTTTTTTTATCTTTTTAGGCAAAAATATGGATAATAATCAGGTGGTGATTCTTTTACGGCAGTTTGGTATTCAAATTGGAAGAAAAAGAAAATTTTAAAAAGCATGTTGGAGGCCCTAATAGTGCCCAGAATCAAGCTTGAAGCAAGTGTGAAGCTTTGTTGAATCATGATCAACATATTCAAACAGCTTTTTTGAAGAAGTCAAAGAAATCTCGAAGAGATTATTGAACTCGCCTCAATGCATCAGTTGATTGTGTCTGATTTCTACTACGATAAGGACTTGAGTTTTGTGGTCATGATGAATCTGAGAATTCTATCAAATAAGGTAATTTTCTTGAGCTATTGAAATTTTTAACTGCTCATAATGATGACCTTAATAATGTTACATTGAAAAATGCTCCTAAAAATCTCAAATTGACATCACCTGATATTCAAAAGGACATTGTATGTGCTGCTACAATTGAGACAGTTAATGAAATTATCAAAGATATTGGTGATATGTTATTTACTATTCTAGTTGATAATCTTGTGATATTGCTTTGAAGGAGCAAGTGGCTATTGTTTTGCGATATGTGGATAAGCGTGGGCATGTAGTTGAATGTTTTATAGGTATTGTGTTGGAAAAATAGTATGTAATAGAATTTTAAAATTTTTTATATCAGAGTATTTTCTAAAACATAAGTTTGACACACTATATGTATAAATTAACCAGATCTTACTAGCCTTATTTGCCGAAAAGTTTCCGCAAGTTTGTGAAGAGTATAACGTACCAGAAGAGCCTCAACCAACTAGTCTTCTTTGCTATTCTCTATCCACAATTGGAGAGTGTATGGGCACATGTCATTCAGCCTTTCTCAGTGACTCTCCTTCCAACCAATCGAGAAATACCCAAAGCTATATAGTTCGTTATTTGTAAACAACAGCTCTTTGGGGAGTTACAGAGTCTCACTGGCAGAGTCTCACTCTAGATTTCTCAACTGATCTGATTAAACAATGAGACTCACTCCCTATTTATAGAGGTTGGGCTCAGGAGTCAGTCATTATAAGATAAGACCTCAAAAATTTGAATCAGAATCAAATTAGGATCAATCTCTAATAAAATCAGCGTGAAAGCACGTGATCTATTTATCACTCGATTGGCAAGCCAAATTGGCAGATCGGCCTACCGAACTTACTCCATCTGTAAGCTGAACTTAAAGATTAGCCTTCTGAACTTACGGCAAATGATCTATGCAAATCTTTATTTTTCATCCGAGATTCTTGGGATAGAGCCTCAGTTTTAATTCAAATAACCTAATACGGAAGTTATCTTATTAAAACAGTCATATCTAGATAATCTCTAGGGAATAAATATTCCTAATAATTCAACAAGTTTATCTTGAATTAATTTATTTAAAATTAACCTAACCAATAAACAAACATGAATTACCTAATCTCGATAATTCAACAAGTTTATCTTGAATTAATTTTCACAAAATTAATTCAACCCTTAAACAGACATGAATTATCTGATCCCATCGAATTTTCAGCCAATTTGAGAATTTGACACAAGTCACCAATTATTGAAAAAAGCACGTCGTATTGTTACAGGATTTATTATGAGTTAGCAAAGGGGACCTAATGGACCTATATAGTTCAAGCTCCTGATAATTATGAAACCCAATATCCCAGATGTACATATCATAATTATCAACTCTAACGCTACTTCACTAAAAGCTTAGAGTTGCACTCTCGAACTATATAGAATTACGAAGCCCGTGTAGGTCAGTCTCCATGACATATCATAATGCATCGTATCCCCATAGGATTATCCATAATTGGCTTAAGGATAAATTATGTTATCTTCCTGATTATTTTTATCTTACGTTCTATTATCTTACCGTCAAAAAACTTACCATCAAAAGATGGTATACTATTTGGTTACACCTATTTATCTAAATAATTAAGTGCTCTAGTTTTTCAATTACAGGATAACGCATATAAGAGAATATCACTACTCCTAAAGAGGAGCTATAGATTCCATATCTGTGAATAACAGGTCTACGCTATCAATAGTCATGCCTCCAACGTACCGACATACATACCACTATTAAAATATGAATGTCACTATTTGGTACATCAAAAGACATCAGTCAAGATAACAGGCCCACTATTCATTTCAAGATTAAGATACAATACATATGATTATCTAAAGTGAATCGATTTGCCAAGACAAAATTATTAGTCCAAATCAATTCACTTTATATGCTAATCCTACACATCGTCACCTATGACAATGCACCAATGTTTCTACTCACGGAGTGCACCTCCAATGGCCAAGACAAACCATCTCTCGATAAGGATATAGGCAACATAACAATCTTTGCATGAATAAAGTGCCTAATTTTATTCCCTCGATTGCAGATCTTATGATTTAGACCATCACGTTAAGAATCGTGTCTTTTGCATAATCTGTCTATCATATACCCAATTCTTAAAGGTTTAGACTGACAGTCTCAGACTTTTGTTTACTTAACATACATTAAACAAATATTAACATAAAGAGGACAAGATTTGGTATATAAATAATAAATAAATTCTTTATTTATAAAAATGTCTCCAAAAACATATTATATTTTTACTCCTTAGGGCATACACGTCTAAAAATCTCCCACTTGCACTAAGTGAGTAAATATGGCAAATCTTGCATCCTCATAGCTTCCACATGCCTTTCAAAGACTCTTCCAGTAAGTGTCTTCATGAATGAATCAGTTAAATTGTCTTCTGACGCGATTTTGCAAATAGCGACATGCCCGCTATCTATGAAGTCCTTTATCACGTGATTCTTCCGATCAATGTGCTTACTCTTCTTGTGAAATATTGGTTCCTTATCATTAGCTACCGCCACATTGTTATCATAGTATAGTGATACCACCTTATCTATACCAGTAATTACCTCAAGATCTCCAAGGAACTACAGAGCCACACTGCTTCTTTCGAAGCATCAGTAGTTGCCACATACTCGGCCTCCATCATTGAATCTAAAGTATAATCTTGCTTCACACTTTTCTAACTTATGGCACTGCCGCCTAGAGTAAACACAAAACCTTAACTCGATCTCCTCGAATCGAAATAGGATTGGAGATCCAAATCAGTGTATCCTAGACGAGTTAAGTCCTCACCCGAATGTACAAGCGTATACCCTCGAGTCCTTCTCAGGTACTTGAAAATATGCTTGATCACAACCTAGTGGTTCGGTCCTGGATCCGCCTGAAATCGACTTACAATCTAGACCGAATAACTAATATCCGGTCTCATACAAGGCATGGCATGCATGAGACTACCCACTGCCAAAGCATAAGGCACTTTCTTCATGTATTCTCTTTCTTCCTCAAACTTTGGAGAGTCTTTCTTAGAAAAAGTAATTACAAACCTAGATGGTTGCCCACCTTTCTTGGAATCCTACATTGCAAACCTCATGAGAATCTTATCTATGTAGCCCGCTTGGGACAAAGCTATCATTTTGTTTTTCCTATCCTAAAAGATTAAATACCAAGAACAAAATTAGCCTCACCCAAGTACTTCATGTCAAACTGCTTGGTTAACTATAATTTGACCGATGACAACGCCCTAATGTCATTGCCAATTAGCAGAATGTCATCTATATAGAGTAGTAAAAAAATCACCTTCCCATCCTTAATGTGTTTGAACACACATGGTTCATCCACATTTTGTGTAAATCCATAAGTCTTGATCACTTGATCAAATCTTATGTTTTAAGAACGGGAAACCTATTTAAGTCCATAAATTGAGTTTAGTAGCTTACAAACCTTACCCCCTAACCCTTGACCTTGAACTCATCTGGTTTTTCCATATATATGGACTCATCAAGATAGCCATTTAGAAAGACCGTCTTGACATCCATTTGTCAAATCTCGTAGTCAAGAGTAGCAGCTATGGACAAGAGAATGCGGATAGACTTACTTTACCAATTGTTGGACAACAGTATGTAGCAAAATTTTAAAAATTTTAAATTAGAGTATTTTCTAAAACACAAGTTTGACATGCTAAATACATAAATTAATGATAGATCTTACTAACCTCTTTTGTATATTGAAAAGCAGCAACAATCTCTAAAGAGAAGAACATTCCAAAAGAGCCTCAACCAACTGGTCTTTTTTGCTATTCTCTATCCACAATCAGAGTGTGGGTGGTCATACGTCGTATAGCTTTTCCTCCGGTCTCCTTTCAACCATATGAAAAGACCTAGAGCTAAAGTTCTTGATGTTAAACAATAGCTCTCAAGGAGTTTCAGAGTTTCTCTTACTAGAATACTTACTCTATGCTTCTCAAATGATTTGAATAACTAAGAAAACTCACCCCTATTTGTAGTGATTGAATTTGGGGCTAAACCTTATTAAATTAGGCCTTAAATTTGAGTTTATATCAATTTTGAATGAAACACGCATCAAAAACATGTATATTGGCTATCACATGTTCAGCAAGCCGATCTAGGAGATCAGCTTAGATCGGCCTGTCAAAGTTTCCCACCAGCCAACCGACCATGCGATAATCTGGAATCTTTAGAATATTTTATTTTCACTCAGGAATCATAGATAGAGTCTCAGTTTTAATTTAAATAACCCAATAGAGAAGTTACCCGATTAAAACAATCAAATACAGATAATCCCATAATAAACAAAATATTATCCAAATAATTTAATATGTTTATCTTGAATTAATTCACAAGATTAATTCAACCGATAAATTAATATGAATTATTAAATCTGGTATTATCGAATTTCAGCCAATCTAATAATTTAACGTAAGTTACCAATATATAGGAAAAGCAATCTTATCGTTACAAGATTTATTATGAGCTAATAAAGGGAACCCGATAGACATACATAGATCAAGCTTCTATAATTATAAAATACAATATCCCATATACATATTTTATAATTATTAACTCTAATGTTACTTCACTAAAAGCTTAGAGCTATACTCTCGAACTATATAAAATTACAAATCTCCAACAAGCTAAATGTCTATGACAAATCATAATGTGTCACATCCTTATAGGATATTCATAATCAGCTTAAGGATAATTCCGTTTTACCTTCTCGATTATTTTTATCATACGTTCGATTATCACACCATTGCAATACCTACTATCTATAAATAGTATACTATTCGGTTACACCTATGTATCCAAATGGTTAAGTGCTCTAGTCTTGCAACTATAGGATAAAGCATATAAGAGAATATTATTACCTCTACAAAAAGAGCTATAGATTCCATATCCATAAATAACGAGTCTACATGAATCAATATGTGTACCATTATTGAGTCAGGATGTCACCTTTTGGTACATCAAAAGATATAAGTCAAGAGTACAGGCTCATTAGTCATTTTAAAATTAAGACACGACACATATGATTGTTTAAAGTGAATTGATTTGAACAAATAGAATTATTAACCAAATCAATTCAACTTTTATCTTGATCTAATACATCTCTCCTATGACAATGCACCAATGTTTCTACTCTCGGAGTCCCACTCTGATTGTTGGAAAACAAGTACGTAGCAAAATTTTTAAAAAAATTTAAATCAGAGTATTTTTCAAAACATAAGTTTGACATGCTATATACATAAATTAATAAGATCTTACTAACCTTTTTACATTGAAAAACTCCTACAATCAGTGATGAGAAGAACGTTCTAGAAGGGCCTCAACCAATTGGTCTTCTTTGCTATTATCTATCTACGATCGGAGTGTGTGTGAGCACCCATCATACAACTCGTTCTCGGTGACTCTCCTTCCAAACAATTGAGAAGACGTAGAGTCAAGGTTTGTGATTATAAACGATAGCCCTTAGGGAGTTTTAGAGTTTCTCACACTAAAATACTCATTTTTAACTTCTCAATTGATCTAAATAACTGAGAAAACTCACTCCCTATTTATAGGTGTCAAACCCAAGGTTGATTATTATCAGATAAGGCCTCAGAAATTTGAATCTGGATCAACTTTTGATAAAATCATGTCTAAAATGCGTTATCAAATTATCGTTAGATCGGCAGACCAAACTAATGGATTGGCCTGCTGAACTTACTCGATCGGCAGATCGAATTAACAGATCGACCTATCAAACTTATAATAATATGATCCTTAACAATCTTTTATTTTCGACCCGAAATTCTTTGGATAGTGCCTCAATTTTAATTCAAATAACCCAATAAAGAAGTTATCTAATTAAAGCAGTCATATTTGGATAATCTCAAGGAAAATAAATATTCTCGATAATTCAATAAGTTTATCTTGAATTAATCTACAAAATTAATTCAATCGATAAATAGACATAAATTATTTGATCCTATTGAATTTTAGCCAATATAATAATTTAACATAAGTCACTAATTTTTTGAAAAAGCACATCATATCATTACTGGATTTATTATTAGCTAGCAAAGGAGACATGATAGGCTTATATAGTTCAAGCTCCGATAATTATAAAATACAATATCCTAAATACATATTTTATAATTATCAATTCTAACGCTACTCTACTAAAAGCTTAGAGTTGCACTTTCAAACTATATAAAATTACAAGGCTCCAAATTAGCTAAGTATCCATGACATATCATAATGTCTCGTATCCCCATAGAATATTCATAATTGGCTTAAGGATAAATTTTATCTTACCTTATCGATTATTTTTATCTTATGTTCCGTTATCTCACCATTTGAAAACTTACCATCCAAAGATAGTATACCATTTGGTTACACCTATGCATCCAAATGATTAAGCGTCCTAATTTTCTAATTATAGGATAACACATATAAGAGAATATCATTGACTCCACCAATGAAGCTATGGATTTCATATCTATGAATAATAGGTCTATGCTATCAAAAGTCATATCTCCAACATACCGGTGTGCACACCATCACAAAGTCAGGATGTCACCCTTTGGTATATCAAAAGACATAAGTCAAGACAACGGTCATATTAGTCATTTCAAGATTAAGATACAACATATACGATTGTCTAAAGTGAATTGATTTGCTTAGACAAAATTATTAATCTAAATCAATTTCACTTTATGTCCCGATCCAACATATTGTCATCTATGATAATGTATCGATGTTTCTGCTCATGGAGTCCAATTCCGATGGCCAAGACAAGCCATCTCCCATCAAGGATGTAGATAACCTAACAATCTTCTCATGAATAAAGTGCTCAACTTTATTCTCTCAATTGCGGATCTTATGATTTAGATCATCACATTTACAATCATGTCTTCCACATAATCTGTCCATCATATGCCTGATTCTTAATGGTTTAGACTAATAGTGTCAGACTTTTGTTTGCTTAATATACATTTAACAAATATGAACATAAAGAGGACAGTATTTGGTATTTGAACAATAAATAAATTCTTTATTGATAAAATGCTTCCAAAAACATATTACAACAATTTACTCCTTAGGGCATACATGTCTAACACCTATGACCAAGACAAGCCATCTTCCATTAGGAATGTAGAAATCATAATAATCTTAGCATAAATAACCCAACTTTATTCCCTCGATTGTGAATCATATGATTTAGACTATCACCTTTAAGATTCATGTCTTTTGCATATTCTATCTATCATATGCATGATTCTTAAAGGTTTAGACCGACAGTATCAGACTTTTGTTTGCTTATCTATATTTAACAAAAATAAACATAAAGAGAATAATATTTGGTATATGAATAATAAAAAAACCCTTTATTGATAAAATATCTATAAAACATATTACAACATTTTACTCCTTAAGGCGCTATAACTAACAGTTCCAAACATGGATGACAAGTTTATTTCTCAAGGTCGACGTCGATGTAACACATAAGAAATTACAAATTGGCATCACTTTAAATTAGACATAGTTTATGCTATTATTGATATGCAACTTCATGAATTGAATGATCATTTCATGAGGGTAAATACAGAGTTGCTTCGATGTGTAGCTTATGTTGTGTCCTGATGATTCATTTTCTTCATGTAATATAGAAAAGTTGATTTGTCTTGCTGAGTACTATCCATAATATTTTTCTACTATGCTTTTGCCCAATAAATGTTGAAGACAAAAAAAAAAAGACATGGTATACCTTTTTGTTTATATGCTTGTGACATTGATGCTAATTCTTCCGGTTGCTACTGCTGCTGTTGGGAGAGCATTTTCTGATATGAGTATTGTAAATAAGCGACTGCACAATCGAATAGGTGATCAATAGATGAATGAGAATTTGATTGTGTACATCAAAAAAGATACTTTTGATACAATTGATAATGAGACTATTATGCAACATTTTCAAAGCATGAAAACACATAGAGAACAGTTGTGATGTTTCAAACTTGGACAAGAATAGTAGTAAGAGTTAATACTTTAATGGTTTTCATATTTTTCATGTTATTAGTTTCCACTCCCCCTGAAATAAAATCCTGCTTCCACCATTGACTAGCAAGATGGTTATGCTCAACAAGCAATTCATCTATACAAAGGATGTTGTCCTACTCAACTTATAGGTCGATCTTGCTTAACAAGAAGTCCATAGAGGCTCCTATGGCCTTTGGCCCCGTTTGTTTTTGTTCTTGGAATTTTTGGAAATGCTTTCGCATATTTTTAGAGGCAAAAATTTTAAAAACACACTCAACACAATTCCAAAAAAATTCTTATTTTTCAAAACAAAAATATTTTCACTTATTTTGAAAACAATACCAAACGGCCCCTCTATTTCTTAAAATTATTTCAAAAAACCTTTCACAAACATATTTACAAACATGTTTAGTTTATGATCAATTCATTTTGCATATTGTTTGATCAAATGCATATTTTTAACTTTTTAGAAGTCAAAGACTAGAATAAAAATAAAAGATGCACAAAACAAGTTCAAATACATAAGTCATAAATCAACAACCAACCATAATAATAAACAATATGATAAGTAGATTGGGTATGTCCAGGTCATGTTGGATTAGGAAAAACTCAAATATAACCCACCCATTTAAAAATTGGATGGGTGGGTAAGCTCACGTACATATTATTCATAATTGCTAAAAATTATTCTAGTAGATGAAGTAAAATGTTTTCGACTTGATGTTAGTTTGTAGAATTTATTCACTAGAAGCAAAATTAACCTCCCTACGAAATGAGACTTCTACCACAAGACGGTCTTTTAAGGGCCTCCTAATTTAGAAAATTGTGATTGCATGCTTGTAAATAGTAGGCATCGGAGTTAGCCTTATGTATCTCTAGAAAACACAATTGGTTACAAATGCTCGATCACATGACAAGTAAAACAAGGTCAAATATGCCAAAGTATTGAATTTTTTGACATTTGTCCAAGTTTGATGGTTGTTTAGAATTGATGATTGAAATTATGAATCATAAGTTAATACATGATAAAATGTTAGGATTGTATCTATTTGATTCCCTAATTAAAGGGCTGTAGCATATGTTTAATACTTTTATAGTTAATTTTTTAGTTACACATCTTCCTTTTTAGCCCTATACATCGTTATATGTTAGGTTTGTAGATAAATTTCTTTTAATTTTGTCCGTAGCCCAATGATCTACTTTACTTGTGGAAAAACTGTATTGTTGGTTTGAAAAGTTAGCACCGAAATATCCTAGTTATGTCAAAACTGAAGTATCGATCATATTTTTTTTGTAACACGACTAATTTTATCTTCTATATAACTTTAAAAGTGGAAAAGGTCTATTGAACTTAAATTAGCTAGCCTGTTTTCTTGAAGTTTTGCATTATGTATGTACACATTGTTGGAAAATTACAAGTATAAAACGGAATTTTAAAAATTTTTAAAATAAACTCTTTTCTATAAACGACTTAGACATATTATATACGATAATTAATAAAAGATCTTTCTTACCTTGTAAAATCAAAACTATACCTTTAATAGGAAATTGTATGACAGAATTGCTATTAAGAATCGCGACCAAAAGAGTCTCAACCAACTGGTCTTCTTTGTTATTCTCTATTCTATGACCAAAGTGCGAGTGGGCATATGTTGTTTGGTTCTGCCTTTAGTAACTTTTCCCTATAATCACAAGAGAACAATAAAAATTACTATTTTTGATTTTGAACAATAATTCTATAGAGTGACAAAATTTCTTTCTCTAGAAATCTCTTTCTAAACCTCTCAAGTGACTTCACTTATGATGAAAAATCATAGAAAAATGTTTCCTATTTATAGTGGTCGGATGGGGATTTATTCTTATCAGATTAGGCTTCAAATTTTGAATTTGGATCAACTTCCAACATGGATCGATGACATGGCAGGGGACGGTCGACCAGAGTACACTATCTCCCATCAACTGGACTAACATGGTAGACATGGCCATGCATTTTTCAACTCTTGGAGAGTTACCCACTCTACCTATTTGAATCGATTTGATAATTCCTACTCTATTTTACCTAAGTATCTTTTATAAAGCCTCAGTTTTAATTCAAATAACCCAATGTAAAAGTTATCTGATTAAAACAATTCTAAACAAATAATCCTTTTCAAACAAAAAATATTCAAATAATTTAACATGTTTATATTGAACTAATTTTCAAAATTAATTTACAAATAAACTAAACATATATTATTAAATCCAATTAATCGAATGCTAACCAATCTTAAAAACTAACATAGGTTACCAATATGTTAGAAAAACATGCCATATCGTTATAGGAAAATATGCAAGCTAGCTTCAATAAGTTAAACTCCATGACATATCATAATATCGAACATCCTTATAGGATATTCATAATCGACTTAAGGATAAATACGATTTTAGCTTTTCAATTTTATTTATCTTATATTCTATTATCTCACCATTAGAATACTTATTAATTATAACCAACACAAAATAGTATATAATTTGGTTACAACACACACACACACACACACACACACATATATATATCTATATCTAAATGATTAAACGCTTTAGTTTCCAATTATAGGATAATGCCTATAAGAGATATAGATTCTATATTTATGAATAACAAGTCTATGTCATTTAAGAGTCATGTCTCCAATGTACTGGTATGCATACATTCAATTAATTCAGGATGTCACCCTTTGGTACTTCAAAAGACACAAATCAAGAATACTAACCCATTGATTCATTTTTGGATTAAAATGTAACACATATAATTGTCTAAAGTGAATTGATTTATTCAAATAGAATTATGAACTAAATCAATTCATTTTTAGTCTTGATCTAATATATTGTCACCAATAACAATATACTAATATTTCTACTAGCAAAGTCTCACTCTGATGATCAAGAAAAATCATCTCCTATTAGGAATGTAGACAATATAATAATCTTAACACGAAAAAAGTGTCCAACTTTATTTCATCGATTGTGGACCTTTTATATTTAGACTATTACCTTGTGATTCATGTCTTTTGTATGGTTTGTCCATTATATGCACGATCTTAAATGTCTAGATTAACAATCTCAAACTTTTTGTTTGCTTATCATACATTCAATATAAATAAACATAAAGATGGCATCCTTGATATATCAAATAAATATTAAACTATATATTGATTAGATGTCTTAAACCCAATTACATCATTTACTCTTTAAGGAACCTAACCTAATGCACATGTGGACATAACAATTAATTACACTTCTAGTTGTTGGTTCTTGTGTGGTCCCTTGTAATGACATAACTTAGATGGCTGTTACTTAATCTACCTAAACTTATACTTAAATATATCTTTGCATAAGTTACTTAGCTTTGCGGGGTAATTTTTTGAATCCATTATAGTAATTAGTTAAAATTATTTATTTTAAAACTTTTCTTAATTTACAACAAATCTTTTTTAAAACATTTCTAAGTTACATAACATTCCTAATTTTCATGTTGAAACATACATATATTTGTTGGAGCATAATAGTATGTGTTGTGACATATTAGTCATAAAATTATTTAGACTAAGGTTGTATGACTACAACCTCAATCTCTAAAACATGCTCACACAAAACTATTTGAACATTGATACATAATTTATTTTAAACATACTACAGAAGATTTCATTGTGTAAGCGGTATCCATAGGGGTGAATGGAGGGCAGTTTGGTGGTTTTTGGACGAGTGTGGTTCGATTTTTTTGGATGGCGGGTTGGCGATTAACCAACCTGTAAACCGCCCACCACATGGTGGGTGGTTTCGGTTTGGTTTTGGATGGTTGCGGGCGGGTGCCGACAGGTTGACGCGGTTTAGACCTATGCTATTGCCCAATGTAATCTTTTAGACTTTTTTTTAAAGTGAAGAAAATTTGTAAAAAATATAAGATGATAATACATGAAGCATTCCCAACAACAAGCAAGTTTGATGCCTAAAGACAGTGACCATATTTAAAAGTACAAATTAAGAAACATAATCATTCACTGCAACAAGAAACATCAACTACAGATGAGGTGATGAACAAAGTCAAGAGTCCATAAAGATTAAAACCTAGTCAATGGGTTCGAAAATAATAGAATACTACAAATGAAATGATGAACAAAGTCAAGTGTTCTAATATAATAATAAAATACTACAAATGAAAAGATAGTTTTAAAGATAGTTTTAGGTTTTTTTTTTAATATATAGGACCTGAACCCGCCCTCAAAAACTTAAAACCAAATCAGCTCACCTGAATATATTGGTGGGTGGGTTCAACCCACCCGCCAATGCATTGCTAACATAAACTTGCTTTTTTCGAGATGGGTGGGTGCGGGCTCGGGCGGTTGGTGGGTGCGGGGCAGTTTTTGTATAGCCCTAGGTATCCATTTCCATCTTCATCGATAATCTGCTACTCACCACTATACAACAAGTGCTACCAAAAGATTTTTTATCTACAGGTTTAACATAACTGAATGAGCTTTTGCTCAGCAAGTAGCAATTTACACTCACAAAACATGGCTAAAAACATTTTATGCATAAGCTGATTATGCTCTATTATGAACATATCTTATCTTACTTATGCACCTAAGTGTTTGTTTGGTTACGTGCGATCCTCAGGAGGGTAAATGTCCCTAATGACTCTAAGATCATAAGCTTAACATAATTTTATGCCTCCCTATAGGTTGAGAGGTCTTTAATTCTCTTTGTAGGTTGAGAGGTTGATACGACGCCCTTAAGTTATCTTGTCTTATTCGTTTCACTTGTCCTCTTGTGTGAATGTAAGATGACATAGCATCACATCATCACATAAATTGTAAGCATAATTAACTTGATGTAAGTATATAGTATAACGTAACACTACATAGCAACACGTACGATAGATCATACACATACTTGACTTAAAGTAAGTATGCAATATAATTTAATATCACATACATCACATAGTGCATATGACATAAACATGGCATAATGTAAAATGGCATAACATATCACGACTTAGCATATTATGGCATAATATATCATGACATAGTATATCATGGTATAACATCATGCATTTCATATAAAACATTTCAAATCATTTTTATTTTAAAAACCGTAGTATTCATGCGGTAGGCAAGACTCCTACTTACTTGGTTTCCAAAAAATAGAATTAGCTATCTTGCCGGGTTCTAATCCACTACACTTAGGTTCTATGGAAAACAGCTAATAAGAGTGTAAACTTAACTTATTTTATGCTAATTAATTTAGTATATCATAAAAAGGACATTAAATTATTTTTTAAAAGAACTTTCCTTTACTATAAACATACATGATCACTTGGGTAGTTGAAAGGATTAATTAAATTAAAACCTTATGACTTAGAAATTCTGTTTCAATAATTTTCCTTAATTGTCTTGAATTGATTGTAGCAATGATAATTAATTAATTAATTAATTATGTTAATTAAATAAGTATGTTATTCTACTAATAATTTAACTTAAGCATTTCTCATACTAATTATATTGGGCTCATATTTGTACAAAATGTCCATGATATAAATAGTGACATTAGGTCAATAAGCCTATATTTGGTTACTATTTATTTCAATAAGCCCAATATGGCCGACTAACACTATAAGTAAACTACAATATTCCACATGAAAGGACTTTAGTTTCAAAAGTGCCTTTACGTGTGGATGGATATTGGGCCTATAATTCGACATTCTAATGTTATAGGTTTAGCACAATAGGTTTTCGTTAAAAAATAAAAATAAAAACCATTTGAAAATCATCATAGTTATTGAGTAACTCATTTCATGTACTAAAAATTTTGCGTCATAAATCGTATATTAAAACGGAGCTTGAATCTTAAAAAAAACCATCAATTGTAAACTTGTATAGTTTCTTGAGTTCTAAAACTTTTTTGTTGATTGTAGACGGATTCTACCACTAGTTTTGAAAATACCGTATAACTATATGTTAAAGATAGATTTTTTAAAATATTTCTTTAAAAAAATTCTTCATTTCAACAAGATCTAAGACTTTTGTGGTTTTTTTTTTAATTTTGTTTTCTATCATTAACATATCCATATTCAATAATTGATCAAAACTTTACCGAATTAAACAGTTTTTATGAAAAGTTTTCTCCTTTTAAAATCCTATTTTAAATTGTGTTTTAGAGGCATAATCGTAAAAAATTTTCTTCACGAAAGTTTCTTATTCAATTTGAGATTGTCCTATTTATTTTCATATCATTGATTGTATGATAAGCAAACAAAATGTCTATAACTATTTTACAAAATTTTGATCATGCATAGATGTGGTTTTTATGTGAAAATTATGATTGCCAGATTAATAGTCTAAAAAAATAGTCCACAGCTTGTGGAATAAAAATGGTGACATTTTTGATAAAGTTATGATAGAGATCTACATCCAATTGGGGAGGTGATTTATCTTAATAGTTAGAAGCAAATGAGGCTATATAGTAAACACATTGATGTATATTAGTCTAAGTAGAGAATATACATTAGATTGGAACTAAAATATTGATTGATTTATTATTGATTTTGTTTATATAATTCAATTTACTTTGATAATTATTTATGTGTTATCTTAATCTTAAAGTGAGTTCATGACTCTATGCTTTAACTTGTGCCTTTTGATATACCAAAGCAGGAACTCTGACAATCAAAGGTTTTATTTGTCAGTATGATGGAGACATAACCTATATTTGATAAGGGTGTATCACACATATATGAAATCTATAGCTCTTTAATAAGAGTTAACTTTGTCAAGTGTTTTAGAGATGAATTTTTATACCTAATTCTACATTGCTTTTCACAATAAGTGATTAGTATTATTTTTTTCGGAGCTGGCTAAGCAAAACACAGATGTTTACGCAACAAAGCATAATTGCAATAGTAAGCGTGGATCGAAATCCCAAGTCGCGCCACATGCAGAATTGATATATAAATTTTCCATTAGTTGTATGACTTTAATTTTACTTATATTTATTACTCTAATTGAAAACATATTGCTACAAGTTGAGACCAACCAATTTGCAGATGACCTTGAATATTATTGAATGATGCATGGCAATCATAAAACAAAATAATGATGCAATCTGCAAGCAGAATAAAAATAGGTTTGAGCAAGAAGTCCAAAATAACATGCCCACATTCCGTGATTGTGGCTAATTACTCTTGATATCACTTCGTCAAACTGGATTTTTAGCCTACTACCCTCTGCTTCCTTGCGTTTCTTCTGTGTAGTTTTTCCAATATATATATTTTTCTAGTATACATTCTTTTTCTCTTTTCATTTCAGTCATTTTCATGTATTCATTTCCTCGTTGTAAAGATGACATAATGAAAAAACCTCTTCCAACAAAAAAAATTATAAGTCGTAAAATAATAATAATAAATAAATAAATGAAATCTGAAATTATAGAATACACACATGAAAATTTAATTGGTTGCTTTTGGATTTAAGGGAGTTTAATTTGTACAAAATATTTTTCTGCTAAAGATAACAAGTGAAAATTGTAAGCGTAACAATACAAAAACTAGGCCTTTCAAGAAGTTAAAAAAAAAACACAAAACAAAACAAAACCACAAAAGAGCTAAAAAATTCAGAGAAAATAAAAAACAAACACAAGATCAAAGCCACAGCGGCAGTCTTATAGGCATCAATCTAACACAAATCCAAATAAAACCAGACAAAAAAAATAATGAAGTTGTTAAATTTAGAGCACCAATACCATGTTTCAACAAGCAAAACACACATTACAACACACATAAAGATCTCGAGCATATTAGAGAAAAATATTAGAGTCAGACTTTCCCTATCTCTCCCTATCATATACAACACACATTACTCATAGACCGATCTACTTTTTGACATGAACTAACCCCATAAATGCAAAGTTGAATTGCCCATATGTAATCTCACCCTCTAACAGTGAACAAAACAAGTCAAGGGCTACTGGAACAACAAAACACAATCTAACGGACTTTTTACACCAAAATTTTATTGTGTTTGGTAAATATCTCTTTCACAAAACTAATCACACAATGGTGCAACACATGAAATTCATTATGACAAAATAAAAATTCATCCGGAAATAATTTCTCAACAAAATAAAAATCATCCATTCTTAATGCAAACATTTGAAAATGAGAAAGAAAAAGAAAATTTGGTCATCTTTAATTTGATTTTGATTAAGTGCTCTTCAAGACTCCCAAACAAGCAAGGAAGATTGAAGTATTACATAATTTCAAGTACCCTTGTAGCGTACGAGATTGTTAGTAGCTATTGAGTTATAACTTCCTGACATCAGAGCTCTAAATTCATGGAGTGAACAAACAATACCGCACATAGATGCAAACGATAACAATTTTCTTAATTACACACATACATCACCTAATTAATCATCTTTTAAATAGCTATGTTAAGTGTCAACTCCAATTAAATTTAACTATTGATACGCTTTTTAATTTGTTCACCAAAGAGGTAGTGTAACGTTCAAATTTTAAATCAATAATTAGTGTGTAAACTTGGTAAATTAATGAGCCAAATTCCAAATTAAGGATGACATAATCATTTTGTGGCATTATCATAATTAATTATTTATATTTTTAAATATTTTATTATCTTGTTAGTTTTCTTAAATAAATAAAAAATTTGTTAAAATTATCATCAATGGATTTCAGCATTTTGTTTACTTGTTTTAAATAATTTGGTGTTTACTTTAATTTATTTTATTTTATATCTCAAAATCATATTTAATAAATAAATAATTTTTTTTTAAACAAAACAAAACCCAAAATGCCCAACAGGTCCCATTTTTCCTTTCTTTTCAGACTCTATCACGTGAAAGAATTAGCCTTGAAGGCTGATTACTAAAATTGTGGGTGGAACACAATTTTCTCCTCGTTTCCACCTCTGACATTGAGATGAAAAGCCTGAGCTCAACAGATTCTTGCCTTCATTTATTTTTCTTCACTCTCCCTTCTTTCTCTAAGTCACAACCAACATTAGCACTCTGCTCTCTTCCACTCTCTTCTTCTACATTTTCTTCTACATTAGCTCTCACTCTCACTGTCTTTCTTTTTTCACATCTTTTTCCTCTCTTTCACCCTGCAAAACCAGAAAACACCCACACACACACACGCCCATTATTTCAAGAGCTTTAAATCAAATTCTAGCTCTGTTTCTAGTTGAACAGAGGCCAAGGACTGATATTTTGAAGTCTTCAAGCCAATGTAAATTAGCTCAAAACATCCCATTCAAGGTTAGCCATGTTCTAGGCACATAAAACTCATGAAACAAAGCTTACAAAACCTTTGAAACATGCTTCCTTGTACAGTTTTTATTTTGAACAAAATTTGTCAAATATCACTTTGCATGCAATGATCTAAACCTAAATGGACCTTAGTCATGTATCATCTGGAACTGTGTGATGGATACAAACACAAATGCATGCTTTACTTGGATTAGAAATAGATTAAAACTATCTTTTACAATTTTTTGTTCATTTTTGGAGTTAAAAAGTGAAAAATATGAAAAGTGATGAAATCATGCTACATGTGTATGAAATCATGTTTATATGCCTCATATGAAGATCAAAAGTCATTTAGAAATCTGTTGATTGCATTTAAACTTGTTTAACATGATTTAAATGTGTATTGAAACTCGGATGCTCAATAACAGGGTATCTTAATCACGACAGCGTGATTGACTACGTTCTGTGTAACAAGTCGATCAAGCAACTACAGACACGCTGTCAATTGTGGAACATTATACGCGGTTGACCAAGCATCCGTGAGCACGCGGTCAATTGTGGTACACTATATTAAGTCAACTACATTGCACTAGAAGGGTTGGTTTTGGGCCACCCAAGTCCCACTTGTCCCAAACTATATTTTTAAATGTATTCCACTGGATTAGCAAATTAAAAATAGTTTTAAATATGGTTTAGACTTTGTTTAAATATCGATAAAACTAAATGAGACTTTTAATTAGACATGACACATTAAGAAACTGTAGGTAGTAAACTAGTAGGTTACGTTAACAGATGAACGTTGATGCATTTAGTTTACACCTAGGATGCCTAACGTTTCGAGGAGCTGATGTGTAGTGGACCAAAACAGTGGAGTTAGTACTATCGTCCTAAGCCATGACGTAGGACTCTAGACTTTTTTCTTTGTTAGCCATGATTTTAAAAGGATTTTGGCCACAAAGTATTTTCTTGGAAATGTTTTTAAAGACTAATTTGATGCGTTAACTCAATTACTTTCTGTAACTGTTGAGTAATGAAATGTTCATAATAAACAGTATAATAAATGTAAACAGGAAAACCCGGTAATATGAGACTCAAGTATTGATATAAAATTTCATAAATATTTAGTACCGAATGAGATAAGAACACTATTTGGGATGAGACATCAGTGCATTGTGGCATCTAGCCTAGGCATACTCCCTCAAGCCTCCATAGGACCCACCTTGCGGGGCCCCCGGACTTATGGCTCTTATTGGTAGACCATCCCCGTGCCACCCACGCATCCGTATTGTCCTCTCTAGGGGCCCCTCAGGGTTTTTCTTTCGCGTCCCTCGGGGTCAAACCTCAAACCTCCCTTAAGAGGTTCTTATTTCCATCTCGAGTAACAATTGAGCTAGTAATTCAATTGATACTCGAGATGGAAATAAGAACCTCTTAAGGAAGGTTTGAGGTTCAAACCCGAGGGTCGCAAAAGAAAAACTCTAAGGGGCCAGAGGGCCCTAGAGGGGACAGTACGGATGCGTGGGTGGCACGGGGATGGTCTACCAAT
>CAMOHE010041298.1:0-12955 GCA_946598075.1 Artocarpus hirsutus | reverse complement strand
TACCTCAATGAGCTTACTTAACCTTATTTTTGTAGGTGACAACGCCGCAGTCTTGATGTGCTCACTTCTCAATGTGTTCATGTCATATATTCATAAAATGGTAATTAACATTTATTTAATGAATAGATTACCATAACATAACATCCATAACATCATACATACATACATTTCTTGAAAACATAAACTTATAACATATTTATTAACTTTAAAACATTAAAACAACACTTTTAGCTTACTAATATTTCTGACCTCTATGAATTTAAAAATTAGAAACTTAACATACACACATAATTTGAGCACCATATTTGGCAGGGATAAAAATATCATATAAATATATTACCATGATTTTTCATTAGTCATAATAATTCTATTTAATATTTAAAATAAATCACATAGCATTCACTTTCAAAACTGCCAGCAATAACAAAATAGTGAGCATTCCCTACAAACATTCACATAATAAATTATTAACATCCCAAAATAAATCCATAAAAATCCGGCATGCAATAAACACTAAAAACTTCATCATAACCAAAAACTATCTTAAAATAAATTTCGTACAATCCAAAAAAAAAGTGTTTGAATTCATAGACAAAAATAACTATAAATAGTTCAATCAAAGAATTACATGCAATAATTATTCTTAAACAATTAAAATAAATGTATTTAAACCTCAAAATTCATATGACATCATATTAACATGTAATTACAGTAATACAACATTCTCATTACCAAATAAAATCATATAATCATAAAAAAAACATTACACAATAAAAGTTTAACAAATTTACTGTTAAAACAGTCTAAATACCTAGCATCCATAAAAATTTCATAACACATAAAATATTAAACAAATCATCACCATATTTTTCAGTCCTTTACTTAGCATATATATAAACATCTTCACCAAATTTCGTGCATAAGAACATGCATTTGCATCAAAAACAACACCCATGCAAATGTGCAACACAATTGATCAGTAATAAATTACTGTGAGTGATGGAGAGAAGAAAATTCATAACTTTTTATATAAAAATCAAAATAACGTGAAACTTGGAGAAAAATCACATAACACATGCATAATTATCATATGAAAATTTCAGAGCAAGATGACATTCTTAGACGAAGATATTTCAGTCAGAATAAGGAGAAGAAATACCAAAAAAAAATAATAATAAGCCTTTACCTCAAACGATTTTCTTCAAAACTTCTTGAATTAACGCCAAAGAAATTTTTAATATTTTAACAAAGGATTGCAAGGAAATTTGAGAGGAAGAGGAAGAAAAGAAATGTGATAGGAAGAGAGAAAATGGGAGAGAGAAATCGAGAGAGAGAGAATTTTTTTTTTTTTTTTACTATGGTGAAAAATGAAATTCAAAAATAAGGAAAAAATTATCCTCTTAATACAAATCAGAAATTTTCTGATTAAATGCAAGGCAAAAATTCATGTGAATGGATAGAATTGAGAGAGAAAAATTCAAAACTTCTAAGAACGGTTCAAGTTGCCTTATTTTGCCTTTGTAAAACGGGAAAACTTTATCCATTAATTCAAATTAATCAAAAGTCAATTGCTTCATTACCAAAATTAGACAAATCATCCCATAATTATGTTAATTATTCAAAATAAATTATCCTTATCACAAATTTGTAAAATTTCTACTGACTGCTTGTCAGTTGTCATCAGCTTGCCGATCTTTCTCTTCGGCCTGCCGATCTCTGAAGTCCGGCCTACCGATGATATACCATCGGCTTGCCGTTCTGAGGCAATCATTTCAGCCTGTCGAACTGAATGGTCCGACCTGCCGATCTGCCTTAACACTCAAAAATCATTCATAACATTAAATTATCAATAAAAATAAACATATAACATTAATGACATGAACATTTGAGCACATCAATTCCATGCCAGCGTCACCTGTCATAACATTTAGAATAAAATGGTTCGCACCATTATATTATATATCATAACACTTATCATAAATATAACACTTAACGTCGTCATTATCATAACATAATCCGTTACATAAAATTAGGCGGGCGTTACACATATTACACATCAAACACTTAGTATGCATAATAAAACATAAACTTTCAAGTATCACTACAACAAATTTGAGATTATACGACTTTTGTTTAATGACTGTTTATCAAAAACCATCGTCATAAGACGAAAAAAAAGCAACAAATTATGCCCGCGAACACGAAAACCGTCGTGGTAAGTGCGAGAGCTACCACGACGGTTTTTTAAAATAAAAAACCATAGTGGTAGCTTATACTTACCATGACAGTTTTTTAAAAAACGGTCGTGGCAGCTCACTACTAGAATCTTGAGATTATACAACGCTTATTTGACAACGTTTTTTCAAAACCCGTCGTGGTAAGGAGAGGTAAAAATGCAAAGAGTACTCCTGAAAATACGAAAATCATCATGTTAATGTGTGGAACCTTTCATGACGGTTTTTAGTAAAAACCGTCATGAAAGGTTCTACATCTTGGCGCATGGTTAAATTTGGCTGGGGGACTAAAAATTTTGAATATGTAGACCTTTCACAATGATTTTTATAAACACCATCGTGAAAGATTCTGCATCTTGACGCATGCTTAAATTTGGACTGAGAACTGAAAACTTCAAATATACGGACCTTTTACGACGATTTTTATAAAAACCATCGTAAAATTTTTTGCATCACGTGCTTAAATTTAGGCAAGGAACTAAAAATTTCGAATATGGTACCTTTTATGATGATTTTTATAAAAATCATCGTGAAAGGTTCTGTATCTTGGCATGTGCTAAAATTTGGGCGAAGGATTAAAAATTTTAAATATAGGACCTTTCACGATGGTTTTTATGAAAACCATCGTGAAAGGTAAATTTGGATGGGGGACTAAAAATTTTGAATATGAGACCTTTCACAATGGTTTTTATAAAAACAAGATGCTACATACTAAAATTCTAAATATCGGGACCTTTTACGACGGTTTTTATAAAAACCGTCATAAAAGGTTTCGCACTTGGCACGTGCTTAAATTTGAGAAGGGGATTAAAAATTTCGAATATGGGACATTTCACAACGGTTTTTATAAAAACTATCGTGAAAGGTTTTGCATACTAAAAATTCTGAATATCAAGACCTTTCATGATGGTTTTTATAAAAACCGTTGTGAAAGGGTCCACATTTTGGCGTGTGCTTATATATAGACGGGAGACTAAAAATTTTGAATATAGGACCTTTCATGATGGTTTCTATAAAAACCGTCATGCAAGATTCCGTATTTTGGTGCGTGCTTAAATTCGGGCAGAGGACTAAAAATTTTGAATATACAGACCTTTCACGACGGTTTTTATAAAAACCATCGTGAAAGGTTCCGCCTACATTTCACGATGGTTTTTATAAAAACTATTGTGAAAGGTTCCGTATATTCAAAATTTTTAGTCCCGCCCAAATTTAAGCACGCGTCAATGCTATGGTCTTCCTTATTTATTCGAAATTTTTTCAACTCAAACCTCTCTAACTCTCAAACCCACTTATCTCTCCCCTTTCTCTCTCTAACTCCTCCCCACCACGGCCTAGCCACTGACAAATCCAGCCACCCATGACATTCCACGAACTTTGACGTTCTCTTGTCACTCTCTCCATGACCCCACCATCATTCGATCCAACCCCTAATAAACTTGGTGCCGTTTATTGCCATTCGTCCTCGTCGCTTGATATTCCATCAACTCTACCATCGTTTGACTCCTCTCTTGACATTCTTCAAACTCCACCGTTGTTGGTAAATTTCAAACCATTAGTTTTAGTTTTAGTGCTATAGTTAGTTCTAAACTTAATATTATTTGATTATTTTTGTGTTATTTAGCTTTAGTTTTAGTTTTAATATTACTTACATTACTTTGTTATTTGCCATTTAGTATGTGTTACTTGTATTTGGTGTTTGAAAGAACTTTGAACAACATTTAGCATTTTGGCATGAGAATAGGTTGCTTTTTATGTGTTTGTAATGCCTAATTATTATTTTGATGCCCACCACATGTTTGATGAAAAGCTTCTATGACAATGTGTTTGTGTTTGTGTTTTAGTTAATTAGTTTTATTTTCAATATTTTTGTTAATTTTATTTATTTTTGTCATCGTTTCTTTACCTCACACATAAAGACATGGACTTAGACACAAAGAATCCATCAATTCTTGTGCAAGCATAAAAAGAGTACATGACTTTATAATGTAATTATATATATATGATTTTATAAAAATTTTATAGTTCAATGTAATTATGTGATTATGAAGTCAGAGCATTGTATTAATCGTGAAAATATGAGACTATTCATATTATGGGAAACCAAAAATTTTGGTTATTTTTTTTAGCTTCAGACTAACTTTTTCACGACGGTTTTTATGAAAACCGTAACGAAACAAAGTCTTACACAACGGTTTTTAAGAAAACCATCATGTAAGGCATAGCATACACGACGGTGTTCATAAAAACCATCGTGTAAGCTTAGCCTTACATGACAGTTTTATGAAAACCGTCGTATAAGCTTAGCCTTACACGACGGTTTTCATAAAAACCATCATGTAAGCTCAGTGTAAGGCTAAGCTTACATGACAGTTTTTATGAAAATAGTCGTGTAAGCTTAGCGTTTTACGATGATTTTTGATAAAAACTGTCGTGGTAGCCTTGTCTTAAGATCCTAGAACCCTGTCAAAACAAGGATTTCACGACAGTAAAAAACTGTCGTTAAAAGTTTTGTTGGTACCACGATGGATGATTACACGATAATTTTTTAACCGTCATGAAAACATACCATGACTACCCACGACGGTTTTAAACTGTCGTGTAATCTACAGTTTCTACTAATATATAAAGTTTAGAAATTTACCTAAACTTTACCAAACCTTTTGATCTCTCTTTGCTGAGCTCAAAACTTTGTTATGCCCTCTCTACAAAAACCATGACAAAACCCAATCAAAACCCATAAAAACCCCATCCAAAGTTCAAAAGAAATATTAAAATCTCTAAGAAAAAACTTAAACTTTAGCTGAAAACTTTCTTGTTCTTCCTCCGTGCAGTTGCTTTTACTTCAAATCATAACTTGAAGGTTTGGATTTCATCAAAATCTTGAGAGAGAATTGCCTTAGGGAGGGACGGTTTTTTGGAGGAAGAAGATGAACATTTTTTCGTTCATATTAGAAGAAACTTTCATATTACATGAAACAAGTAATGGATTTAAACTTTATTTTTTTTTTTGAAATTTAATGACTAACCATCATGAGTCTTCACTTATCATTATTTGTAACAAAAAGTTGGCTAAACTTGGCCATCTATAATTGGTCCGCCCAAGGGGGTGTCATGGCAAATTTTCATTCATCTTGATGTCTCATGGTGGGTCCACAAAGACTTTTAGATGGTCCAATTTTATACTGAATGTATTTTTCCTATACTATTCATGAGATTCCACAACCTCTCATACTTATTTACATCCACCATTTAATGTAATTCCTATACTTCTTAATTTTTTACAGTCTAAATTTATATTGACAGTATTTTACTTATACTGTCAGTATATTCTTTATACTGTTATGAGCTTACACAACATTTCTTATTCATTCATGTCCTCCAAACAGTATTATTTTTATACTGCTTTAACTTTAAACAGTCCAAGTTCTGTACTATTTAACCATAAACAATCCAATTTTTACACTGCATTACTTTTGCAATGTAATTTTTTATACTATATAACTTTATCAGTGTACTTTATTACATTGCATTACTCTAATATTGTATATTTTTTCATATTATTATACAGTATTTTTCTTAAACTGTATTTCTGTCTCAATATTTGTTGTAATACGTTTGCATCAATTAAGCTTTCCAGTTTATTGTGATATCCTTTTTTTTTTTCTTGTATAAGACTATGGAATGATTTTTCCCTTTAAAAATCTCGTTTTTACTTTTATGGACTTTATCATAAAAATTAAATTAAACAATAATTCTTATGATACATATTTTTGCTTAATCTAATCCTTAAATTATTGTATTTTTAATGCGCTAAAAATGCTTAGGTGTCACATGTACTCAGATTTTCATATTTTTGTTACAAAATTTCATAGTGATAATTTTAATAATCTTAATTTTTCCGTTTATGAAACATTCCAATTTTTTTTTATATGTATAGAAAAAGGAGAAAAAGCAAACAAAAGAGAACAAAAACCGTGAAATTATTGGTCAGATTACATTAGTTGCTATATATCTACCTCGTGGAAAGCACGCTCTTCTTTTATTTATTATTGGTACGATTACAATAGCTGCTATACATCTACCATACCCTTCTTTTAATTATTATTGGTCCGACAACATTAGTTGCTATATATCTACCTCGTGGAAAGCATGCTTTTCTTTTATTTATTATTGTTACGACTACATTAGTTGCTATATATCTACCATACCCTTCTTTTAATTATTATTGGTCCGACAACATTAGTTGCTATATATCTACCTCGTGGAAAGCACGCTCTTCTTTTATTTATTATTGGTACGATTACAATAGCTGCTATACATCTACCATACCCTTCTTTTAATTATTATTGGTCCGACAACATTAGTTGCTATATATCTACCTCGTGGAAAGCATGCTTTTCTTTTATTTATTATTGTTACGACTACATTAGTTGCTATATATCTATCATACTCTTCTTTTAATTATTATTGGTCCAACTACATTAGTTGCTATATATATACCTCCTGGAAAGCATGCTCTTCTTTTATTTATTTATTTATTTATTTGTTTTTATGAAATGCTATCATCACCGGAAATCAAACGTAATTTAAACTGTAAATTATAGTTCAAACTAAAATACTTATATTTTTTTTATAAAATTTAAAAGCAAACTTAATTTGAATTATGATTTGCATTTCAAATTGTATTAGCAAACTACTTATTAAAATCAATTTGGAGATGATAGCTTTGTTTGATTTTTTTTAAGTCTGGTTTTTTAATTTTATTTAAAAACCTATAATTATTATGATTATAAAAGATCATCATAATTGTTATAATTCTTCGTTAAAATTTCAATTATTATTATGATTACTAGTGCAATTGACTAGGTAACATTGTGTAGAACTTTATATTATAATTCTTAGATTTTGCTGGATTAGCTAAAAAAATTCCTACTCAAGTATTAGTCTATTATAATAATATGTTTCCCGATCTGCAAAATACATCATTTTATTCTCTTGATTTATGAAATATTACTAAAAATTTCTTCTATTGGAGTTCTTAACTAGAATAACACTAAAAAAAAAAAATGAAGGTAGTTGAACAATTTGAAGTGCAAATATTAATGCACTAGCTACTTGTGGAGTCAGGCTTAAGTGAACAAGTTAGTATAAATATTTTAAAGTTACTAGTATTAAATTTTTTTAGCAATTAAAATCTATTTAATTCAAATTAATTTTAGACACAGTATAATTTCTAAAATATCCCTCCATTATGTACCATATAATTATGTGTCAAATTTTATTAAAAACCTAACATGAGGAATTTTTTTTTGTTTATATTTCATATATTAAGTGAAACAAATGTTATGTTCTAAAGATCGAACAACCCATTGTTGAAAAGTTTAATTAAGGGAGAACTTTTATGTTACTCCAAACGAGTTCAATATGATAAAAAAAGCGGATCATTAGAATTAATTATTAGAAGGGATAGCGTTCTCAATAATCTAGAATTCGATTTTATAACAAAATGACTTCTAATAGAAGGGATTGCCAACCTTAAGCTGCTATGATACTTCCAATATGAACTTGATAGCCTTTAATCTTTCAAATTAGAAATATTCATAATTTTATTAAGAAAAATCTTTAACATGCAGATAACGTGGATGTTTTGTTTCTTTATACTTATTATTTTGGCATTCTTTTTCTTTTTCTACTTTTTTTTTTTTTTTTTTGTCTCTCTATGTTTTCTCTAAGAGAGGTGTTTCAATCTTGCTCCTTTTCAAGAGAGCTCGAGTTCTTGACAAAAATCATTTGTGTTCATGCTTCTGGTAAGAATGTTTTCTCATGGAGGATATCATCGAAAAGTGAAGTTCTCTCTCCAATACGGACATTTATATGTTCATCTTTGAGGATAAGGGGGATATGGAACATGTTCTTGCTTGGGAGCCTTGGACTTTTAACAAGTCGCTTACATATGTGTTGAAGGAATTTGCAAGTCTCAATTTGGGTGATGTTGGAGAATTCCGGTATACGCTAATGTGCTTCCTCCAGATGGTATGATTGTTGGAATTGGATCAATTATTGGCAAGGCCATAGGGGTTTTTGCGATGTGGAAGGTTAGTGTATCAGACTCTATTCTGAAACCTCTCAGGCAAGGGTGAAGATTGGATTGGGATAGTCGAGACGTATAGTGATGATGGTGCTGAAGTATGAATGCTTGCCTATCTTTTGACATATAAAAAATATTCATAAATTGAAGATATATTTTAATTTTATAAATAAAAAAGAGTCACATGTCTCATTAATACATTATATGTAAGACCCAATTTAAATAAAATTGCCCATTCAGTTGTTTGTTTTACAAATATCAATTACACTAACATGTGTTATTGTTGAACAAATTATTAACACGTCACTTTTAAATAAACATTTTTCTACGCAAAAAATTCATATTGAAACAATATTATAATTAAAAATCAATTAATTAACACCAACAATTAGATTAAATTAATTAATCTTAATTAATTTATTTAGGTGTTACGTTATGATAGAGTTGATTACAGTTTCCTAGAAGCCATTATGTTCAAGCTGGGGTTTGCTCATCAATGGGTCTCTTTGATTGTGGGATGTATTACTACATCAAGATTTGCCTTTCTTATTAACGGAGTCTCTCAAGGAGATGTGGGAGCCAAACCGGGCTTGTGACAAGATTGTCCTCTTTCACCTTATTTATTTCTTTTGTTTGCTGAAGGTCTTTCATATCTAATAGGAGAACAATCACAGGATATTTAAGGTTTTTTTGGTTCAAGAAGCGCTCAAAAGTTAGTCATTTATTCTTCGTAGATGATAGTTTTATTTTTTGTTAAGCGAATGATGAAGGTGGGAAGATATTTAGGGCAATTCAATAGTTATTGGGAATTGAGGTTGCCTTTCGTCGTGACAGAAATTTAGGGCTTCCTGTACTGTTCGGAAAACCAACCTTCTGATCAATTAAAGAGAGTTAGTAGGAAGATACAACTCTGAAAAGTAAATTGTTTTCACAAAAAGGGCGAGATGTGTTAGTAAAGGTAGTTGTTTTGGTTGTCCTACTTACTCTATAAGCATCTTTAAGTTCCCACACACGCTTTGCAATGAGTTATAGGGACTTGTAGCTTGGTTCTGGTGGGGAAGTGATGAGGGGCACAACAAACTTCATTGGTGGTCTTGGGAGAGAATGTGCAAGCCCAAAGGTTAGGGGGTCTAAGCTTCCGGGATCTTAATATCTTTAATCAATAGATGCTTGCTAAACAAGTATGGAGGCTGTTGGAGAACCCACATTCCTTGGTTGGTTGAATCCTTAAGGCTCTCTAATTTCCTTCCCATTTAATGCAGACATAATTAGGGAATAATCCATCCTATAATTAGCGCGGTCTGTTGTGGAGGCATGAGATTATAGAAAAAGGATTTCGATGGCAAGTTGGTAAGGGAGAATCTACTAGTGTGTTTGAGGATTGTGGCTACCAACTCTGCATCCTTTTAAACCCGTCACTCCCCACTCACAAATGGTGCAGAATTGGCATGTCTCTGACTTGTTGAATCCTTCTTTTCATCCTTATGGAGGTTTGAACTTGGAGCTTATTCAATCCATGTTCTGGTTAAATCTATTCCAGTTGGAGCTTTTCAAAAGCAAGACTGGCTGATTTGCCATTATGATAAGACTATCAAGTCGGGTTACTATCTAGCTTCCCAAGCTAGGAACGAACAAGCTTCTTCGGCTGGTAGCATTGATTGAGGAACCTTAATATCCTCATAAAGTCAAACTCTTTGTTTGGAGAGTCTTTCACAACATCCGCCCAACGATGAGTAATTTGGCTCAAAGGAAAATTGATTGTTTTAGGATATGCTCTCACCGTCACCATTTCATGTGATAATCATAATTCCCTTAAGACAAAAAGGGCCAAAAAAGAGTAAGTAATGCACTCCCACATTGTTTGGGAATTGTTGTAGCTCATAAAATGACACCACCTCGCAATGACATAAAGCCTTTTGAGGTAAAATAAAAAAGCAAAACCATGTTTGTTTGGATTCAAAACAGACAATATCATGTCAAATGGAGAGGCGGGTCGTTACATTCCAAAGAGACCGGCTTTCATGTGTTGGTAGATTAAACTTTTGCAAGGGCGATATGGGATAATAGTGTGTTTTGGAGTCTGAATGGTTTAACTGAGCGCAATGGAGTATCGATTACTATATTTAGCCCACAGACTTAAACGGAATGAGTTCGAAATGTTCTATGCGATTTTATGGATGGTATGGAATAGTCGAAATCTAGCATTTCATGAAGATAGGTCTAAAGAGCCGACTGCTCTTCTTGAAGACTTGACTATTTGGCTGATGAAATATTAGGTGTTCCAGAGAAGCAAGCCAGCGGTGGCAGAGAAATTGCCTCCAGCGAGAGTGTTGTGGTCTCCTCCTTTGGAGACAAGTTTGAAACCAAATGTTGATGCATCACTGGTGGCCAACCTAGACTTTGTTGGGATTGGAGGGCTTATTAGGGACTTCTCTGGTTTTATGCTTGGAGCTTTCTCTAAGAGGATGCCGGGTGTCTTTAGTCCTCTAGTGACAGAGTTCGTCTCTGTTCAAAAAAGGCTTGCTCTTTGAAAAGGATAGTGGTCTTTGGGTCTCCTTGGTAGAAAGTGATTCCATTTCTATGGTGAATTCAGTCTGTGATTTATCGTTCTCTAACAATGAAGGACGCATGTTACATGATATCAGTCTTGTTGTCTGAAGCAGCTGGTGGTTCTTGCTGCTATGCTCCTTGACGGAGCAACTTAATAGCCCACATACTTGCTCGCTTTGCTTTCTGTATTAGTGAAGACCTTTACTGTTTAGAGGAATTCCCACATTGTATATCTGCCAGTGATGTTGATTTGGCATCTATTTAATTAATAAAATTCAACTTTCCCTTAAAAAAAATTGCACATATATATGCAAAGAAAATAAATTTTTTACGGTGGACTTTTGATATTTGGTATTCCGACTTTCATATAACCTCTCCATTAACGCTTTGTTATTAGTAGTTTATTGTTATAATTTAAATTTTAGCCTCTTCCACCTTATAATTGTTTGCCTATTCATAGCCTTTGAAAGTTTGAACTTTGCACACAATAATTATAACACGTCGTTATTAGTAGTTTATTGTTATAATTCATGAATCTTAGCCTTATTCACCTTATAATTCTTTGCCTATAAATAGCCTTTGAAAGTTTGTACATATACACAATAAGATGACAAAGAATTAAAAAAAAAAAAAAGTATTTCTCTCTATTTCTTTTCTGTGTCTATTTTATTTATGTTTTATTTTACATTTTTTTATAACACATTTTCAACACGACTCTCTATTTTCTTTTCTTTATTAATTGAGGTTTGATTGAAGGCTTTACAATTTTCGTAGTTGCCTTGTACGCCAGCTTTTATGCCAGTGCATATGAACAATAGTTATAGCTGTTGTCAATTCAAGGGACCTCTCTTGTCATGACTATTGTGATATCCAATCATTGTTTTCTTCTAATAATAGTAATTTTATTATTTGTATAACTAACCAATTATTTACAAGTGAAATATGGTAATAAGTTTTATCATCATGATCGATCAAATGTTGTGTAGAAATTTATTCATAAACTTTGTTAAATGAAATTACCGTTTTGTCCATTGAATTAACTTCTGTTGTTTCAAGAAACAAGTATCGTTTTCCTCTTGTAATAGACAAAGATGTATTAATTTTTTTGTTTATAAAATGCGTTTTTTTTTTAAGACATTTTTAATTTGGTCTTTTTTTTCCTCAGCGTGTAATTCAATCGAGTCTAGATTGGAATTTTATTCTAATTCGTGTCTGGAACAAAATAAAGTTCCACAGGGTAATTCTTATTATTTATTTTGACTAAATTTGCAACAAATAAATTAACCTCCGATCTGCATTCTGTATAGTGTATTTGATATGCAAAATGTTTAATGAGAAGAGATGAAAATCTGGCATTTAAACATTTTCCATCCACTCTCAACAAACAAATAAAAAAATGAAGACATTTTGTATCATGGACCAGAAAATACATTTTCAAAGAAAGGTATATTGGGCGGGTTGGCTTTTATATAATCAAACAATGGTTTCCCTTTTGACTTATTGGCAGGAATATTTTAGATACAATGTCGTGTGTATCACATGGCTACAATAAATTCGATTTGGGCTTATTTACTTTTTGTTATAGTGTGTTTTACATAATTTACTTAAAAAGTATACTTTTCAGTTTTTGGTTTCATGCATATTATTGGATTATACTTAATATATAAATCATACGTTTTATTGGTTGGATATGAAATTTTAGCCCGTTTGGTTTATAAATTCAAGTTTCATGCAAAAAAGTTTGAATTGTGATTCAAACATTGAAACAAATAGGCCTTTTTTAGGACTAATAATTAATCGTTGGAAGTTAAATTTTTATAGGGCGTTTATGTATGTAGTTGATATATCTGGCAAATGCATCCATTTTAATGCGTTATTGTATGTACTTTATGTATGACAAGATGTGTTATTTTTGTTTAAGAGCAGAGCCGTCTAAGGACAAAGGTGGAAGGCGGCTTCTCCTAATTTTTTTTCTTTTAATTTTGCATAAAAAATTTTTATAAAATTTGCCCCTTTTAAAATTGTATTTGCCCACCCTTAAAATTTTATATGTTCCTATTTATCCTGTCTTATTAGATTA
>CAMOHE010041296.1:0-47057 GCA_946598075.1 Artocarpus hirsutus | reverse complement strand
AACCTCCCTTAAGAGGTTCTTATTTCCATCTCGAGTACCAATTAAGTAGCTTAATTGGTACTCGAGAAGGAATAAGAACCTCTTAAGGGAGGTTTGAGGTTCGAACCCGAGGGACACAAAAGAAATCCCTGAGGGGCCAGAGGGCCCTAAAGGGGACAGTACGGATGAGTGGGCGGCACGGGGATGGTCTACCAATAAGAGCCACAAGTCCGAGGGTCCTGTAAGGTAGGTCCTATGGAGGCTTGAGGGAGTACGCCTGGGCCGGACGCCACATTAATAATTAAAGAAAGATATATGGGTATGATGCCATAACAAAGATCAGGTCGTGTAGTGAACGACCTTAGGGGCAGGTCCCGAAACTCAGCTGGGCCACTTCGATGGTGTATATTTGGTTTTGCCTGAGAGAATTAAAGAGGTACTCTTGACAAACTGTTTTCAATGGAATTTTATTAAATGTAAATACATATTTGATTTATTTAATTAATTATTTATTAAGAAAGTTCTATTAGAATATTTACCTGTTTATTTTAAGATATAGTCCTACTGAGCCTTTCGCTCATGTTTTTATTGTTTTAAAATCTTGCCCATAGGTGGATATCAGCCTAGGATTGGAGAAGAGTCCGTTGATTGGACTTACGATCAGTAGAAGATTTGGGTAGGTTGTAGTACAATAAATCAAGGCATGTAAGATCTTAACATATTCTTTCATTATAGACTGTGGTTGTATTGTAATATTGTCAGTACTATAGTGTGTGTGCAATATGTGGGCCAGTGGGACCCATACTCGTTTCAACTCGTATTTAAATATTTTTAATGTTCTTTTTATTTGCTTAATTATTATGATGGTTTATTTATTTCCTTAAATTATTCTATTCGAACGATTTTAAAATTATCTCATTTTTATTTATAAATTAAATTCTAAAACCCTATTTTTAACTAAATCTTTATTTAATTAACTTAATTAAACCACCACGTCACCTCCCGTACTTTAGGGAGTGACATAATGCTATTAGAGCTCAAGGTTATGAACCTTGGGAATTGTACACACATAGGTATGACAATGAAATACCATTAATAGTCCAAATTTTGTTTTCAGAAGTGAGAGAATGGCACCTAGACGTCGCTCGATAGCGGATGCCGAGTTTGGAAATGATGAGGGCATGATGAGGGCTATGTTTGCAGCATTCTAGTAGATGGCAGCAAGGGCAAGTCCTGATGATTCCGAGGCTAGTCGTCGGCATACGTACTTTAAGGATTTTTGACATGCATCTATACCGACTTTTGATGGAAACGGGGACCTGCAGGTGGCAAAATATTGGTTAGACTCGATCGTGAAACACTTGGATACGCTTGGTGTGCCAGAGGAGTATCGCGTGGAATTCGTAGTATATAAGTTTGAAGGTGGTGCTAATACCTAGTGGAAGCAAGCAAAGCGTTTGGAAAATAATGGTAATATTGATTGGGATAGGTTCGAGGAGCTGTTCTATGATAGGTACTTTCCTTAGGGATACAGGGACCAAAAGGCGACAGAATTTTATAGGTTGCAATAGGACGATATGTCAGTACGGGAATATGAAGTGAAGTTCAATGAATTGACGAGGTTTGCTCCCTCAGTAGTGGCATCGGAGCGTGAGAGGTGTATCAAATTCCAGGACGGACTCAAAGCCCCTATTCGACGGCAAATAGTTGCTCTGCGACTCAGGAATTTTGGAGAGCTTATGTCATCAACAATATCAGTGGAGAGTGACTACAAACAGTACTATGAGAATCGAGCTAAGGCATCAGGAGGACCACAGAGGAGCGGTAGGAGGAGTGTCAGCAGTCGACTGACTCTGGGAAAGAGCAAACAAGGTGGCATGAACAGCGACAGCAGCAGTTCATCCAACAGCAAACGCAGCAACCCCTACAGCTTTCACTATCATTATTGCCAACAGCCAGGACACATCAAGAGGAATTGCCCAATCAGGAGTGCTCGCCTAGGATTTTAGACCGGAGAAGGAGCTAGTCGTCAACCTCAGCTTCAGACTTTACCTCAACCTCAGCAGTATCCTTAGCTTCCATTTCATCAGTTCTCTCCTTAACAACTGTCACATCCAGCGCAAGAACACCAACTGCAGGACTTTCAGCGTAACGTCCCTCAGTATCGAGCACTGACTACAGCTAGTGTCCAGTCGCCATCATCGCAGCAGTATCGGTCAGTTAATCTAGGAACTAGTAATGTGGGTAGAGGAAAAGGAAAAGCTTCAGTGCAGGTTCACGTGATGACATCAGGGAGTTTGGATGCCCAGACTAATAACGCAGTTGTCGATGGTATGATCATGGTTTCTCAGTCCTTAGCACACATGTTATTTGATACTGGTGCCACTCATTCTCTCATTTCGAGTTCTTTTGTACATGCCTTGGGATTAGAGATAGAAGAATTTAATGAACCCTTAGTTATAGCTTCACCATTGGGGCGGGTGTGTGTGAATAGTATTTGTAAAGCTGGTAAAATAAAGATCGGGGATGAGATTTTAAAAAGTGATTTGATTGTAATCCCCATGAGAACCTATGATGTAATCTTAGGGATGGATTGGTTATCCAAATATAGTGCAGTAGTGGACTGCCAACTTAGGAAAGTGACCTTAGTGTCTGATAGGGGGATGGTAATCACCTACCAGGGTGGTGGTGATCGGTTAATGAGTGAGCATCATGTTAGGACATGTCTTGGAGGGCGGAAGAACGCAGTTTGTTACGCTATCTTCATGGATTTGGAAGGAGAGCCCAATGTTTTGAGAAGACGTGCAGTAATTTCGATGGTAGATGAATTTGAAGATGTCTTCCCTGATCAGCTACCAAGATTACCACCGCATCGGGAGATTGAATTTGGTATTGAGTTGTTTCTAGGAATAGCATCGATTTCTATAGCACCTTATCAGATGGCACCGGCAGAGATGAAAGAACTCAGGAAGCAACTTCAGGAACTTACTGATAAGGGATACATCTGGAATAGCACATCATCGTGGGGAGCACCGGTTTTGTTCGCAAAGAAGCATGATTGAACTCTCAGGTTATGCATAGATTATCGACAATTGAATCGAGTCACAGTGAAGAATAAGTATCCATTGCCCAGGATCGATGAGTTGTTTGATTAGTTAGGAGGTTCGCAGTACTTCTCAAAGATAGACTTGAGGTCAGGATACCATCGACTCAGGATTAAGGAATAGAACATTCCTAAGACAGCTTTCAGGACACGGTATGGACATTTTGAATTTCTAGTGATGTTGTTTGGATTGACGAATGCTCTAGCAGCTTTCATGGACTTGATGAACAGAATATTCAGGCCTTACTTGGATCAGTTTGTGATTGTGTTCATCGACGACATCTTGGTTTATTCTAAGACTTAGGAGGAGCATGAGCAGCATCTTAGGATCATGCTTCAGACTCTGCGAGAACATCAATTGTATGCCAAGAAAGAAAAGTACAAGTTTTGGTTGACAGGGGTCAAATTTCTAGGTCATGTCATTTCTGAGCAGGGTATTTCGGTGGATCCGACAAAGATAGAAGCCATTGTGGATTGGGAACGATCGAGGAATGTGGTAGAGATCCGCAGCTTCTTAGGACTTGTAGGATATTATAGGAAATTTGTGAAGGACTTCTCGAAGATAGCAGCGTCGTTAACAAGATTAATTAGGAAGAATGTTAGATTCGAGTGGAATGAAGAATGCGAGCTCGTCTTTCAAGAATTGAAGAATCGGTTGACTTCAGCTCTAGTGTTGATCATTCCCAGTAGTGACGAGCCGTACGAGGTTTATACGGATGCTTCAGGACGTGGACTTGGATGCGTGTTGATGCAACAGGGACGCGTGGTAGCATATGGATTGAGACAGTTATGACCTCACGAGCAAAATTATCCTACTCATGATTTGGAGCTCGTAGCGGTGATTCATGCGTTGAAGATCTGGAGATGTTATCTGTTCGAGGCAACATTTCAGGTTTTCTCCAACCATAAGAGCTTGAAGTATCTGTTCACTCAAAGGGATTTGAACTTGAGGCAGCGGAGATGGATGGAATATATGGAGGATTATGATTTTGCGTTGTAGTATCATCCTGGGAAAGCTAATGTTGTTGCGGATGCGCTCAGTCAGAAGTCTTCAGGGATATTGGCATGTTTGGCTCTTGAGGATTGAAAAAGGGATGCGACGGTAAGTGAGTTCGGTCTATAGTGTTGCAAGGACTACGATCGTATTTCGGTGTATCATATGGAGACGACCCCAACTCTTGTTCAGATGGTGAAGTAGAATCAGTGGCAAGACCAGCATCTTCAGGGAATCTGGAAGCAGATTCAAAACGAGGAGCAGTTCAAAGAATGGAGGATACATGCAGATGGATCGTTGCACTTCAGGAAGCGTCTAGCGGTTCCAGCTATCGCAGAAGTCAAGAAAGTCGTAATGGACGAAGCTCATAGGTCTCAATTCGTCATTCATCCAAGGAGTACAAAGATGTATCGTGACTTAAAGAGGCACTATTGGTGGAGAGGCATGAAGAAGGACGTTCGAGAATACGTGGCCAAGTGTGCGACTTGTCTTCAAGTGAAAGCCGAGCATCAGAAGCCAGCATGTCAGCTTCAGCCACTTCCTATTCCAGGGTGGAAATGGGAACACGTGACGATGGATTTTCTTATCGGATTGCCAAGGACGGAGCAGCAGCATGATGCGATTTGGGTCGTGATTGATAGGTTAACGAAGTCAGCTCATTCATTCTGTTCAGATCGACGTGTTCGAGGAGGATTCTTGGGGAATTGTATCTACAAAATATAGTGAGATTGCATGGAGTTCCTTTGTCCATCACATCAGATAGGGATACCAGGTTTAACGCTAAATACTGGAGGAGTATTCAGGAGGCCATGGGTATAGATTTGAACTTCAGCACGACATTTCATCCTCAAACCGATGGGCAATCGGAGCGAGTTATTCAAATTCTCGAAGATATGTTGCGTGCTTGTGCGTTGATTTCGACGGGAACTGGAAGAAATACTTGCATCTAGTGGAATTCACGTACAACAATAGCTATCAATGAGTATTGGTATGGCACCATTCTAGGCACTGTATGGGCGGCCGTGTCGATCACCAATGTGTTGGGCCGAACTAGAAGATAGGGTCATTCTTGGGCCAGATGAGGTTCATGATAGCAATGATAAAATCATCGTGATTCGAGACCGATTAAAAGCAGCTCAGAGTCGGCAGAAGAGTTACACAGATAGAAGATGTCGACCTCTAGAATTTGAGGTTGGAGATTTCGTGCTCTTGAAGGTATCTCCTCGTAAAGGCATCTCGCGTTTCAGAGTGAAAGGAAAACTCGTGCCAAGATATATTGGACCGTTCATGATTACTCAACGCGTTGGTGTGGTTGCATATCGACTCAACCTTCCTCTGGAACTTTCGCATGTTCAAGACGTATTTCATGTATCGATGCTTCGAAAGTGTCTACCTGAGCAAGATAAGATCGTTTCGTTTCATGATGTGCAGATTCAAGAAGACACGGCATATGAAGAAGTGCCGATTCAAATCATCGACCGTAAAGTGATTAGCTTGCGTCGTCGTGAGATCTCATTAGTTAAGGTCGTGTGGCAGCATCATGGGGTTGATGAAACCACTTGGGAATAAGAATCGAGTATGCGGGAGCTGTATCCGCATTTATTTTGTTTTTGAATCAATTTGTAAATTTCGTGGACGAAATTTCTTTTAGGGGTGGAGAGTTGTAACACCTCGAAGTTAATTAAATGATATTAGAATGCTAAATGGTGGGTTAGTGTGCCATAATGAGTATTTTAAATTTAATTTGATTAGTTTGTGAAAATTTAGTAACCTTGTGTTATTTTACTGTTTTAATAATTTTTAATTATTCCAAATTGTTTTTAATTGTTAATTTAAATTTCAATGAAATACACAGTCTTGTGCAACCACTTTTCTCTCTCTTCCTTTATTTATTTCACTCTCACTCTCGCCTCACTCTCTCTCTCCTCTCTCTATCTCTCACGGTTTTCTCTCTCTCTCTCCCATTCTCTCCCAAAATTTTGAAACAAAATTTTATTTCAAGCTTCGGGTTAGTAGATTGAAGGCTCGAGAACAAGATTCAACAACAAAAACATCGTTTTAAAGCTTCGATTCGAGGTTAGTTTCTAAAATTCAAAAGTTTTTCTATTTTTCAAATTTTCTTGCATTTTGAAACCTAAGCGTTTCTAAGCTTAGAAAACTTCAATCTAGGTTAGAGTAACTTAGAATAACTAGAATTGAAACTTTGTTTGCTCAAAAACGGATTCAAATCAAGATTTTTCATTTTTCCTCTATTTTCTCTATTTTTGGATTTTTGTG
The DNA here is from genome assembly GCA_946598075.1 of Artocarpus hirsutus. NCBI lineage: Eukaryota > Viridiplantae > Streptophyta > Magnoliopsida > Rosales > Moraceae > Artocarpus > Artocarpus hirsutus. The sequence continues at coordinate 40,704 of CAMOHE010041296.1, read as the reverse complement.
AAAATCTTGCTTAAATCTTGTTTTGATGAGTTAAAAAGTGTTTAATAATGTTTATTTATCAATTTTGATCATTATCCATGCCTAAGAACTGAGAAAAATAGTTGGATTGAAGATTTGGGTTCGGAGAGGCCAAGACCTATGCATGGAAATTTTTGAAATTTCCCAGATCGGCAGGCCGAACTTGATCTTCGGCAAGCCGGATTCATGTGTTTGGTAGCCCGGATTCATCCGACTGGCAGGCCGAACCTGGAAAAATTTCAACTGACTGGACTTGGTATTCCAGCAGGCCGAACTGTGCAGTTTAGCCGGCCGAACCAGGGGGAACGGCAGGCCAACTGAACCTAACTCAAATTTTGTGATTTTTCACCCGTTTTCACTATTTTGAACCTTGATTGAAATTCCAACTTTATAAAATGATTTTGTGAACCTAAATGGCACGCTAGGACACCATGAGATGATTTGGCAACATAGGATACCTCGGGTTAGGTACTAATGAACTAAGTTACTATGCGTTTAGGATATGCGTGTGGATCCGCGGAGCTAACGTATAACAGACTAGGATTAGGTGTGGGACACCGACACGAATATCGAGATTTTTATCAAATGTTTTTGATGACTGATTGGGAGATGATTTTTGTTTAGATATCTTTACAAGCGGTTGCTTGAGAAATGTTCATAATGAACTTCATAATGAATGTAAATGATTATATTTGGTAAACAGAGATTTTAATAATTAAAGAAAGATATATGGGTATGATGCCATAACAAAGATCAGGTCGTGTAGTAAACGACCTTAGAGGCAGGTCCCGAAACCCAGCTGGGCCACTTCGGTGGTAAATATTTGGTTTGCTCGAGAGAATTAAGAGGTACTCTTGACAAACTATTTTCAATGGAATTTTATTAAATGTAAATACATATTTGATTTATTTAATTATTTATTTATTAAGAAAGTTCTATTAGAATATTTATCTGTTTATTTTAAGATATAGTCCTACTAAGCTTTTCGCTCACGTTCTTATTATTTTAAAATCTTGCCCATAGGTGGATATCAGCCTAGAATTGGAGAAGAGTCCGCTGACCAGACTTGCGACCAGTAGAAGATTTTGGTAGGTTGTAGTACAATAAATCAAGGCATGTAAGATCTTAACTTATTCTTTCATTATGGACTAGGGTTGTATTGTAATATTGTCAGTACTACATGTGCATACACAATTTGTAGGCCAGTGGGACCCATACTCATTCCACCTCGTATTTAAATATTTTTAATGTTCTTTTTATTTGCTTAATTATTATAATGGTTTATTTATTTCTTTAAATTATTCTATTCGATTATTTATAAATTAAATTCTAAAACCCTGTTTTTAACTAAATCTTTATTTAATTAACTTATTAAACCACCATGTCACCTCCTGTACTCCGGGGCGTGACAGGATTGCAGCTTAAGACCGACAAAGAGACCACTGGGCAACAATTGAGTCATGGGAATAATGTTTTGGTTATTTCTTTATTTTAATCATGGCATGTACTATTTAAATTTTTATCTCTCGTATTGCACTATGATTGTAATATTTTATTGTCGATACCATATGTGTGCTCTAATGTGAGTCCAGTGGAGCCCAGCTCATGATTAACTGTCCTTAATATTTTATTTTATGATTAACTGTTTCAAATAATGATAATTGTTTTTAAGAAGTTTTTTAAACCGTCACGTTTTTTAAAATACCCCAAAATAGTTAATTGGTAATTTTAATCAAAAATCTGCTTTAATTAACTTAATTAATCTACCATGACACCACCCATACTTTGGGGCGTGACACATCGATCGTACTCTTTCGCTTTCTATGACATATCGAATTTATAATCTTGTAAACATTTAACAAAATAGAAACAGAAGAAACTAAAGGGAAAGGAAACGAGGAAACAATGAAAAAATATATACGACAATCATATAATTGGTAACTAGTGTCACTATCTATAATATGTGATAATGAGTTCTCGAAATATTAAAGATTCAAAGATATAATATTTACATCATAAGAAAGTTTGAAGTCCTGACAAAAATATCTGCACAATTATTTTCCCAAACATATATAGGTCAATCGGTTGTTCTATATTATCAAATTATAAGCTAGTATTTTTTTCCTTCTTCCACGTCAGTTATGAATGAAAGTCACATTCTCTCTATGCCATATGCCAAAAAGAGAATATTCCAAAAGTTACTTATCTTCCCATATCAAAACGGAAGTATATAAGTCCAAAGTTGTAAGATCAAGACTCGTTAGTTTGATGCATAATCTTCGAGAATAATTCATACCTTTTTCACTTGGGACCACAAAAAAAGCTCCTGCTTTTGGTGGATATTTGATAAGAAATAAAACGACCTCAACTTGTTGATTTATAGGAGCTCTGAGGTTCAATAGCTCCAAATAAATATCATGCTCCTCATAAATACGTGGATGAGCCTTTTTAAAAGTTATAATCCCTTTTTCAGAAATAATATTTCCTTCCTTAATTGCTTCAGCCACATGATTTATACCAGATTAGATGAGCTCAATATATTTGTCAAGTGGTTCTGTACTTTGCAAATAAATTAAGGTCTGTTTGGCAAATAGATTTGAATTAGAGATTTGATATAAGTTGTGTAATTTTAATTAGAATTTGAATTAGTAATTTGAATTATTATCCGAATTGACGTTTAGATATACATTTAAGTTTTAATTTGAGTATGAAATAAAATTAGAATTTGTGTTTGGAAAAACAATGAAAATAATTTTTTATTTATTAACAAATCTAATAAATCTTAATGTTAATAATCATAAAAAATATACAATATAAATATTAATTTATTCATCTCTTCACTAAAAACAAAATAAAAAAAATAATCTCAATTGGATATCAAATAAAAAAGTTATGATTTTATATAGGAGAAAGAATTTCAGCTTTTACTGTAGCAAAGATATCTGAATAATTTCAGCTTTTATTGTCGCAAAGATATCTAAATATCAAGCGTTTAAAGGGAGTTAAAACTCTGAAAATTCAGATTCTTGATACTCATTTGATTCAGATTTTAGGAGAAACAATCACGTATCAAAAGGATTCCTGATACTTAAATCTAAATTTGAGTCTATTGGATCTAGTGAATACCTAAAAAAATAAACATGCCCTTAGACAGCTTGTCATGGTTTTGAATTTCAGTAACTCTCTATTTTCTAGCATGAGGTTTAGCCTGCATTTAAGCTCGAATGATAGAACAAGTTATTAGCAACGTATTGGAACTTTGTCAAAAAAATAACCTTAACTATAAAACAGATTAAGTATTAAAGACGTTATAAGAACATTCCAAACTTTAGGTTCTGCTTTAAACATCTTCGTAACTGAGCTCCAAGCAAACTCAGTTAGGCCTTTGAAAAGATCACGATAGGCATTAAAATTAATCTTCAAAGTTTTGATTCAATTTTTCAGATGATATTTATCAAAAGGGTATTTGAGTTTATCTCGACAAATTTTCAGAACAATGTTGTAAGCAGTTGTTGTAAATGTCCCGTCAACCCTATTTCCAATAACTTGCTGCTCTAATCCACTTCATTGTATCCTTTTTCGGTTGATCACCATCAACGTTTACGTTCGCTTTTTAGCCATTCTCTCAAACTGTAAGATTAAAGTAATTAACAATATCATAAAAGACAAACAGAATTTAAGACAAAAGAGAGGCAACTAAATCTAACAATAAAACAATCTACTTATATTAGAGGCATAAGATGTTCACTCTAACACAAGCATTCATAATTAAAGAGGACAAAAGTCTAAACATTCTAAACATTAAGAGACGAAACTCTTCTACAACTAAGAGCCATTCTAAAACATAGTCTTGCCACATCTTTTGTGCTATTTCGTTTCTTATAGCTGCCTCTTTCCTAGCAACTACATTGTTACTTTGTCTGTTGTAAATTTATATAGTCTCTGGATTTTGATTTAGGAGCTCCTCTAAGTTTTTTTTATTTATTTTTTAGTTTTTATTAGCAGGGTTCATTGTAAAGAAATAAATAGAGAAATGGAGACAACCAAAAAACAAGAGAAAAAAAAAGAAAGACAAACCAAGAAAAAGAATGAATAATAAACAAGCACAAGTAAATAGATTTAAGCTTAACAAAGCCCCCCAAAAAAAAAAATGCTTGGGAAAGTCAAAAATACAAAAACGTCTAAGCTTTATAAAGAAAGTTATATAGTTTTGTCATTTTTGAATCTTTGAACTCTAAGAATTATACACATTAACTATAACCAATAATTCCATATTGCTCTTATAAGACTATTTTTGTTAGTATTGGGACTATTTTTTAACGACAATGCAATCTATAATTTCCCTTTCAATATTTTTTAGTTATGTTATTCCACTTACTTTACTTTCTCATAAACTTAGAAAATTCAAATCCATAATCACAACTCTCCAAAATAATTAAACAACCAGTAAAAGAAAAAAAAAATTTAGGAAAAAAAATCAAATTTCCACCCAAATAAAAGATTAGTAGAACATCAAACCTAAAAAGTGTCAAAATTGACGTTGGACTTTGAGTCCTCCTCCAGAGCACTTGAAATTTTTAGCACCAATCCTTCATTTTTTCCAAGATAAAAAATGGAGAAGAGAAAGCATGAAAACAAATAGTTAAAATGGTTATGTGCGTATATCAGATTTTTCTATAAAGATTAAAAAATAGAAATATCTTATTCATAAAAATGTTCACAATTTTTGAAGTGTAGAAGATTGGGATTATATTGGCATAAATGATAAAAATAAGAAAATAGAGATGACATTTAATTGAATTAGCTCTTTTCTTGTCATCAAATATAAAAATATAAGTCATGCCTTTAATATATCAATGTGAGAACCTTTATATATTGGGGTTCTTGCTATTGCTATATCAAACACACAAGTTATAAATGCCATATATTGAGGTCTTGTTCTTTTGCAAATCCTAAATAATGCCTATGAAAGTATAACATTCTCTTGTTAAGGAGATATGGATTCCATAGCTGTGAATCATGTTATCATCGAAAATAAGTCATGCCTTCAATATATCAACTTGCGATCCTTTTATTTATTGAAGTTCTTGCCATTACTATATTAAAACACACATGTTATAAATGTCATGTATCTGCTTCAAGATTAAAAATGAAACATAAATTATTATCAAAGTGAATTAATTTAGATAAATAAAATTATTAAGGAATCAATTATATTTTAGGCTTAACACGATATATAGTTGTTAGACTAGGTTCCCTAAGGATTAAATGATATAATGGATTTTTGACATATTTAATTAATAAAGAGTTTATTATTTATTTTCATATATCAAATGTTGTTTGTTTATGTTCATTGATGTTGAATATATGATAAGTAAGCAAAAGTCTAAGATTATTAGCCTAAACATTTAAGATTGTGCCTATAATGGATAAATTATGCGGAAGACATGAATCTTAAAGGTGATAGTCTAAATGATAAGGTCTGCAATCGAGAGAATAAATTTGGGCACTTTATTCATGTTAAGATTGTTATGCTGTCTACATCCCTAATAGAAGATGACGTGTCTTGGTCATCTGAGTGGGACTCTGCGAGTAGAAACATTAGTATATTGTCATCGGTGACAATTTATTGGATTAGGACTAAAGATGAATTGACTTGATTAATAATTTCATTTGTTTAAATCAATTCACTTTAAACATTCATATATCTTGCATCTTAAGCCTGAATTGAATTAAGGGGCTAGTACTTTTGATTTATGTCTTTTGATGTACCAAAAGGTAACATCTTAAGTTTGATGATGGTACACATACCGGCACATTGGAGACACGACTCTTGATTAGATATGGAATCCATAGCTCTTTTGTAGAGTTAACCATATAGTTTTATAGGCATTATCTTATAATTGGAAACTAGAGTACTCAACCATTTAGATACATAGGTGTAATCGAATGGTATACTATTTATGGATAGTAAGTTTTTCAATGGTGAGATAACAGAACATAAGATAAAAACAATCGAGAAGGTAAAACAGAATTTATTTTTAAGTTGATTATGAATATCCTATAAGGATATTACACATTATAATATGTCATGGACAATAAATTTATTAGAGTTTTGTAATTTTATATAGTTCAAGAGTATGGCTCAAAGCTTTTAGTGAAATAGCTTTAGAGTTAATAATTATAAAATATACGTACTAGGAACTTGATCAATATATGTTCATCAGGTCTCCTTGTTCTAGCTCTACAACATGTTTTACTATAGAATTGTAACTTACATCATTTAGTAGATTGGCTAAAATTTAATATAGTGGATTTAAAAATTCATGTTGGTTTATTGGTTAAATTAATTTTATGAATTAATTTAAGATAAACATGTTAAATTATTTAAATAGCTTTTATTTGTATGGGATTTTTATATATGACTGTTTTAATTAGTAACTTCTCTATTTAGTTATTTGAATTAAAATTGAGGCTCTATAAGGATATCTAAGTCAAATAAAGCAAGATTTATCTATTAGGTTTAGTTTGAATTAATGGGATAAATCTCAGTAGCTAAAAATGCATTGTGGGAGTTTTGCCAAGATGAACAGGTTGACTGGACCTACTATGTCAACAATCCGTGTGCTTTTCGCATGTTACTCAATAAGTTAATCCAAACTCAAATTTTGAGATCAAATATGATAAGGGCTAACCCCCAATCTAACCACTATATGAAAGGAACTATTTTCTAATGTTTGTTATATCACTTGAGAAGTTTAGAGAGAGTATTTTAGAGAGAGAAACTCTAAAACTCCTATAGGGCTATTGTTCAACATCTTGAATCTTAGCTTTTGGTTTTCTCAAGTGGTTAGAAGGAGACATCAGGAAAAGCTGAACGACATGCGGCCACCCGCATTCCTATTATGGAAAGAGAATAGCAAAGAAGACTAATTAGTTAAGGTTCTTCCAATATATTTCTTCTTCCGGTTGATTTCTCTAGTTGTAGTTCCTATAGTTTTCTAGTCTACTAAATAGGTACGAAAGATTTTTTATTAATTTATACACATAGCATGTCTAACTTGTTTTAGAAAAACGACTTTGATTTAAAACTTTTAAATTTCTATTTCATTCATGTTTTCCAACAATTGGTATTAGAGCCATGGTTTTTATAGAGTTTTTACAAGTTTGGGATCATACCATGTACATAAATTATATGATCTTAATCTTTCTACACTTGAATTATATTTTTTTTAAAGAGTTGACACTCTAGGGTTTCTACATAATTATATGTTGTCATGAGATTATATTGTGAATGTTTGTTAATTAATTATGGTTGACTAAATTTCTTTATTAATTATTAAATTAATTTATTAATTTTGCTAGGTATGGTTCCATAGAGGTAAGAATGTATATTTAGGTTTTTTTACTTTCTAGGTTTTATTATTTTAATTTTGGTTTATAAATTTATAAGAAAATAATTGTTCAAAGAGAAGACAAATCTAGAAGATGGAATTGATTGTTGGGCTATTTATTTTCCATGTTTATAAAATTTTCATAAGTTTTTGGAATTGTAATTAAAATTAAAACTACAAAAATAATGAAGAAAAAGGCTTCTCAGATTATGGACTATGACTGCACCGTCGATTGGCATATACATAATCTGGTCGACCGCGAGGCGGTAGAAAGCTGTTTTCTATTATTTTGTCAGGTTTTTCTTTTATGGAACAATTTTGAGAAAAATAAACGAGATTTCGATACTATATGAGATTGAAATTGAAGACGGACATTATGTGAAGAAAGATACTATTAGAAGATATAAGATTAAGAATCGATAAAAAGTTTCGATTAGTTTTCATAATCTTTATTTTCTTTTCTCTAGAGTGGAACCATAATATTATTGTTATTTATTACATTGCTTGTAGCTTTGCTTGTTGCACTGCTTGTTTGCATTATAATATGTTTTGCCATGTATATTGATAACATGTCATGTAGAATAGGGAGCATCGCTCATTAAAAATTGATCATCTATGTTAACATAAAAACTTGATTTCTAAAACATTGAGTGGGAGAAAGTTTTTGAAGAGAAGAAGTAAGGACTCCATTGTTGGTCCATAAGTAACATATGTTGGTGACCTCTTAGAAGGGATGCATCATATACCAGGTTGGATCTTTGAGAGGATAATTTGCTTTAGCATGTTTTATCATTTTTCACCCCTAGGTATCAATTATAAACCATGGATAAAGTAGTTGAAATGATGTTTAAACATTCAAGATTAGTTTTATTATTAACCTCCCCTAGGAGCACTATTAATAAAGTTGATGGCCAAAGAAAGTGATTATTAGTATATGCTAGATCAGACGGGTCTTGGATGTCATATACTAATTGGAGGGGATTCATGCTCCTAATTGAATTTGGCAAGTCTGGTCTAGGTGGCTTGTTGAATTTTGAGTCAGGAATTATCATTATAAAGTTGTTATTTTTTCAAGGTTTTGTCACATAAACACATTGTGTGCTTACTTGTTTGCGTTATCTTACAAAATTGTTATTTAATGTTTGCTCATGCTCTATATATGAATCTTTATTGTAGATCAAAATGTTTGAAGATGCTTTATCTTTGATACTCGATAAAAACACTTTATCTATCAAGAACTATAATGATTGGAAATGAAACCTAAATATCGTCTTATCCTTTAAGAAACTAAAATTTATACTAACCACACCATGTCCTCTTGCGCCTACCTGAGAATTCACAAATGAACAAATCCAAGTGTGTAATCGTTGGAAGGATGCTGATGACCTGGCCTGCTACTATGTCATGGCTAGCATAAATAACATGCTATAGGCTCAACATGAAGATCATGTGACTACTCGACAGATCATTTATCTTGAGGATGTGTTTGGAGGCCAAGACTAGGCGAAATGGCAAAGGGCTCTTCGAAAGCTTCTCAATTGCAAGCAAAAATTAGGGACATGGGTGAAGGAGCATATGATGTTGGTCATATGTTACCTCATTGTGGCTCAAACCCATGGAGCCGACATTGATGTTGAATCACAAATGACTATGTTTTTGAGACTCTTTCTAAGGAGTTAATCTTGTTTAGAGCTTTGCATAACTTGAGTAATAGACAGGATGTGACCTTAACCGAGTTGATGAAGCAATTACAAGAGTTCAAAAACTTGATTAGGGAAGCTCCTGCTAGTGGCAAGGCAAACTTGGTGGTTGCATTTGGTTTCAATTCTAAGTTTGAGAATGGAAAAAAGCAAAAGGCCAAGACAAGAAGTCTTTTATTCTAGTAAAGGGTAAGGATAAGAAGAACAAAAAGAGGAACCCAAAGAAAGTAAAGTGTTTCTTCTACAGAAAGGACAGGCACATCAAGAAGAATTGCAAGAACTTCTAAACTAAAAGAGGTAAGTGCGAACTTCTAGTTGTTGAGACATAGACACAATTGTATTCTTACTTGTTGGTGTTATCTTACTAAATTTTTATTTAATGTTTGCTTATATGTGGTAAACTTTTATTTAATGTTTGCTTATATGTGGTATATGAATCTTCATTGTAGATTAAAATGTCTAAAAACTCTTTATCTTTGATACTCGATAAAAGCATGTTAATTGACAAGAATTATAATGATTGGAAATAGAACCTAAATATCATCCTGTTCTTTGAGAAACTTAAATTTATGCAGACAACACCGTGTCCACCCAAACCTACCGGGGAACCTACTAATGAGCAAATCGAAGCGTATGATCACTGGAAGGATGCTAATGATTAGGCTTGTTGTTACATTATGGCTAGCATGAAAAATGTACTGTAGGCTCAATATGAAATTGAAAATATCACAACTTTACAATAATAATTCCCAACTCTGAATTCAACATGCCACCTTGAGGAGACTTGCCAAATTCAATTAGGAATACAAATGCCCTTCGATTAGTATATACCATTCAAGACCTAGCTGATCCAGTATACTAATAATGTTTTCTTTGGCCATTAATTTCATTAATAGAGCTCCTTAGGGAGGTTAATAAAAAAATTAATCTTAAGTGCATAACCATTGTTTCAACTACTTTATATACAGCTTATAATCACCATCTTGTGGTGATCAATGATAATCCATGCTAAAACAAATTATCCTCTCAAAAATCCAACCCAGTATATGATGAAATCCCTTCCTTGGGGTCGGAACCACTATATGTTGTCTATGGACCAATGATGGAGGCCTGAGGTCCTCGTTTCGAAAACCTTCTCCCATTCAATATTTTAAAAGTCAAGGTTTTATGTAAGCATGCATGAACAATTTTTAAAGAGCGGCACTTCCTATTCTACATGACATGTTATCAACATGCATGGTAAATCATGTTATAATGTAGACAAGTAAAGTAACATGCAAAGCCATAAGCAAAATAATAAATAGCTGTAATATCATGGTTCCATCTTAGAGAAAAGAAAATAAAGATTACAAAAGATCAATTGAAACATATTATCGATTATTCATCTTGTATCTTCTTGTTGTATCCTTTTTCCTATGGCATTCGTCTTCTATTCTTCAATCTCTTATAGATCAAAAAGGTTTATTTTTCTGGTCATCATAAAATTTCATGTTTCTTAGAATTGTTTAAAAAAAAATCAATAACTGCATCAAAAAATGCATTTTTTTTAAAATTGTTCTACCGCATTACTGGCTTGCCGATTAGAAAGTTAGGCCTACCGGTCTACGACTATCGGCTTGCTGACCTAAAATGTTTGGCTAGTCGACCGATGCTAAGCCAACATTTTTCCAAAAATTTTGAAAAAATAATATTTTTAAGTAGTTTTTAATTTTACTTTCAACAATTCAAAAGCATAAAAATTTATAAATACAGAAAAAACATAGCATCCCAATCATCTCCATCTTCTAGGTCCATCTTCATTTTCAATAATTATTTTAATACAAATTTTACAAATTAAAATTAAAATGATAAATCCTAGACAATGATGATAAATTGCCATCTAATTACATGAAAAACTTAGATATACATTCTAATATCTAAGGAGCTATAATTGACAAAAATTAATCAACTAAAACAACAAATAAAAATTTAATTAACCAAAATTAATTAATAAAGATTCACTACGTAATCTCATGACAGCATTTAACTATATAGAAACCCTCGAGTGCCAACTCTTTAAAAATTAAATTCAAGTATATGAGAGAATAAGATCACATAATTCATGTATATAGCAAGGTCACAAACCCGTAAAATCAACGAAAAGCCAGGCTCCAATACCAATTGTTGGAAAATAGTATGCAACAGAATTTTAAAAATTTTCAATTAGAGTATTTTCTAGAACACAAGTTTGACATGCTAAATACATAAATTAATGATAGATCTTATAGACCTCTTTCGTATACCAAAAGCAGCATGAATCCATGAAGACAAAAACATTTCAAAAGAGCCTCAAACAAGTCTTTTTTTGCTATTCTTTATTCACAATTGGAGTGCAGGTGGTCACACATCATACAGCTTTTCCTCTAGTGTCTCTCCTTCAAACCTCTTGAGAATCACTAGAGCTAAGTTTATTGATGTTGAACGATAGCTTTCAGGGTGTTTTAGAGTTTCTCTCATTAGAGCACTTACTCTATGCTTCTCAAATGATCCGAATAATAAAGAAAACTCACCCCTCATATATAGTGGTCAGATTTGGGGCTAAACCTCATTAGATTTGGCTTTAAAATTCAAGTCTAGACCTACTTTAGAGTAAAAATGTGTGAAATGCATTTGTTGATTTACCTTCCATAGTTGATCACGCTACAAAGACACGGTCGATCGTGCCATCACATTTTAGGAGTTCAATCAAATTCACACTCCTCGTGCTAATCTGAGTGATTGAATCTCACCCAATTGGATAAATCCTATCTTATTTGACCCGAATATCTTTTATAGAACCTCAATTTTAATTCAAATAATCCAATAGAGAAGTTATCGGATTAAAATAATCATATACAGATAAACATATAAAAATAAAATATTATCCAAATAATTCAACATTTTTATCTTGAATTAATTCACAAAATTAATCAAACCGATGAAATTAAATGAATTATTAAATTTAATTAACTCAAATTTTAGCCTATCTAATAATTTAACATAAGTCACCAATATGTAGGAAAAATACGTCGTATCGTTACAGGATTTATTTTGAACTAGCAGAAGGGACTTGATGGACATATATAAATCAAGATCCTATAATTATAAAATAATATATCCCAAATATATATTTTATAATTATTAACTCTAACACTACTCTACTAAAAACTTTGAGCTACACTCTATTACGAAGCTCTAAAAAGCTAACTGTCTATGACATATTATAATGTGTTATATTCCCATAGGATATTCATAATCGGCCTAAGGATAAGTTCTATTTAACCTTCCTAGTTATTTTTATCTTATGTTCCATTATCTTACTATTGGAATACTTACCATTCATATATAGTACACAATTTTTTACACTTACGTGTCCAAATAGTTGAGCACTCCAGTTTTTCAATTATTGGATAATGCATATAAGAGAATATCATTAATTCTACAAAAAAGCTATGGATTCTATATTTATAAATAATAAGTCTACATCAATCAAGAGTTATGTCTCCAATGTATCGGTATGCATACAATCATCAAACAAAGATGTCACCCTTTGATACATCAAAAGACATAAGTTAAGAATACGGGCCTATTAGTCATTTTAGGATAAAGACACAACACATATGATTGTTTAAAGTGAATTGATTAAACAAATGGAATTATTAACTAAATCAATTCAACTTTTTGTTCCAATATAATATATTGTTACTTATGACAATGTACCAATATTTCTACTCGTGGGTCCCACTATGATGACCAAGACAAGCCATGTCTTGTTAGGGATGTAGGCCATATAACAATATTAACATGAATAAAGTGCCTAACTTTTTTCCTTCGATTGCAGATCTTCTCCTTTAGACCATCACCTTTAAGATTCACGTCTTTCATGTAATTTGTCCATCATAAGCACAACAATCTTAAAGGCTTAGACTGATAGTCTCAGACTTTTGTTTGCTTATCATACATTCAATAGAAATAAACATAAAGATGACAACGTTCAGTATATGAATAATAAATAAACTCTTTATCGATAAAACTGTGTCCAAAAACTTATTACATCATTTCGTCCTTAGGACACTATGTCTAACACAAACAATAATTGTGCTAAATGATCTAAAAATGGTCAAAAACAACAACACTTATTGACAAAGAAAAAGAAAATATTTTTGTGATTTTTTAAAAAATTTTAAAATTCTTTTGTTGTATTTATTTTTTTTTTTTTGTGTTTTAAGAAAAATTTTTAAAATCAAAAAAATTCATTTTAATCATTTCACTAAAATGTGTTTCTAAAGGCCGTTAATACAAAGTACCAACTACTCAAACTTGATTATATCCTCTAAACCTCAGTCACTTTAAATGAACTTTTGAAATGATTTTTCTGAATTTTAGGAAAAACAAAGAAAATAAATATACAATACACTAAAGCAAAGTTACAAAGAAATAAAAACATAGAAATACTAAAATACAGACACAAAAACATAATACAAGCATTAATCTATAATTATAATTTCATCTTTAGAGTTGAAATCAACAAAGTTGATGACTGGCAAAATAGTTGCCCTAAACCTTCCCTAAAGATGACATTTCCAAAAGGTTAAGCTGCTAGATGCTTCAAAAAAATCTTTTTTGAAACTCTTCTTCATCCATACATTCATCCATAGGTTCACCCATAAATTCATCTTTAGGTTCTTCTACAAAAGCTTCTTTTCCTCATTTAGGTTTGAAAATTGAATTTTCAACTTCAAAAGTTTCATTAGTTAAAACATTCATGAGATGGTTTTCAACTTTTAGTGGGACATTTGAATCAAAGATATTAGCCAAGTCAGCTAAAGGATCAACAGATGTTTCAGAAATATTGCTCTCAACAAAGTTCACTTCACACTTTTTAGAAAGAGATTCCGCCATGTTAAACGCATTGAATTTTGAAGTTATATTTTCAAAAGACAATTTTAGTACTCAATTTCTATAATTAATTAAGGCATCAGAAGTTGCAAGAAATGGACAACCTAAAATAGCTAGAATTTGAACACTTGAATTAGGAACAAGTCATGTATCCAAAACAATAAATCCACTGTGTAGTAAAATTTATTGACTTGAGCTAAAACATCCTCAACAACACCTCTTAGAATTTTTAAAGACCGATCAACTAACTAAAGTGTGGCAGATGTTAGCTTAAGTTCACTTAAACCTAATTGTTGGTAAACAAAATTAGGCAAAACGTTGACACTAGCACAAAGGCTTAGCAATGCATGTTCAATTTAAGTGTTTCCTATGATGCATGAAATTGTGAGACACCCTAGTTCTTTGAACTTAGACGGTGGGTCATATTGCATGATGAACTAACACTCTTAGTAAAAAATGCTGTCTTAGTCGCATTATGCTTCCTTTAAATTGTGCACAGATCTTTTAAAAACTTAGCATAAGATGTAATATGTTTGATTGCATCTAAAAGTAGAATGTTAATTTTGATTTGTTTGAAAAGTTCAAAAATTTTTGCTTTTTTATTAGCCTTCTATTTTGAAAGCAAAGCTTGAGGGAACGGAACCTTTGGAGCAAATTTTTCTTTTGTAACAACTCTTTCTTTTTTAGAATTTTCTTCATCACTACTAACCTTGTCATCACTTTTAAAGCTGAATTATCCTTTTGATCTTTTAAAAGAATGGCTTTATCAATAGCTTTTCCATTTCAAAGAGTTGTGACAAAATTAACTGTTTCTTGTTATGATGGTGAACTAGAAGAGGCAACTTTATTAATAGATGAATAATGAGCTTGCTGAGTAGGAAATTTGTCTTTTCCTTAAATACGAAGAAAAAAGTGAGCTTAAAAATGGACTCTTTAATTTCATGATTGCCTTGTGAAGTGCGAGTGTTATGAACTTCCTATTTCTAAATAAATACTTTTTGAGCTTGCGTGAAAGATTGCAAAGTGTGTTCTATAGTTTTAACCTAAGAATGAAGAATTTTAGAAGGTGGAAAGTTTTGTGGAGGCCTTTCGAATTTTGTGAATTTGATGAAAGCTATGGATTTTGAGATTGTTGTGGAAATAGTGGATGGTTATAAGAATTTTAAAGGGGATGTAGTAGTGGCGGTTGAAATTTCTATTATAGTTGATCGTATCTCCAATTGAAATAGGGATGATTTCTCTATTATGGATTATATGTGTCAGAATGCAGAGATAGAAATGGCTTCCTAGTTGGGTCCAATTAATTTGTGTAATTTAACTGTTCATATGACTCTTCCTTGAAAATTGGGCATTCATAGGTTAAATGTCCTAGAGTTTGGCAAACACCACACAAAGTTTCAATTTTAGGTTCTTGAACATTCCTACATTCCATGGCTTCAATCTTTTTAGTCAAACATACAATCCTAGTATTTATGGCATTTTTGTGACTATGTTGATTGACATCTTTTTAAGCATTAGTACGATTATACCTAATTGAGTCTTTAGAATTACCATATTGCTAGTATTAAGAGTTATTAGCTAAATAATCTAGAAAATTTAACGCTTCAAGTTCTTTATCAAAAAATTCGCTATTACATATTGTTTCAATGAATTGATGGGTTTTAAGAGTTAAGCCTTCATAAAAGAATAATATAATGTCATTTTTCAAAATCATGATGTGGGCAAATATTCACCAAATCCTTAAAACATTCTCAACATTGAAAATAGACTTTCTTTACATTTCAGGAAAAATTTTGAATATTTTCTTCAGAGCATTAGTTTTATAAGTTAGAATTTGTTCAAAAACTCATTTTGTATTTCTTGCCATATGACAATTGAGCTTGGTTTTAAAGAAATGAGCCAAGTTTTAGGTTTATGTTTTAAAGAAAAAGGGAGAATCTTAAGCTTAACAACTTCGTTTGAAATATTTTGAGTAGTAAAAATAGCACAAATGTCTTCAAACTCTCTAATATAGAGTGGATTCATGGGTAGTTAGAAGCAATTTAACCATTCTTGGCTTAAATTTAAAATTATGAGCGTTAAGAGGAAAAACTAGACATGATAGAGTGAATTCACGACGTGGTTGCAAATAATCACACATTGAACGAACAACAAGATTAATGATTTATTGATTTACTATGTAATCATTATTAACACTTTCATATGAGACCAAGCATACATACAAAACTAAGATAAATATAAAAAGATAGAAAACAAATATTTAGTTTGCATGAATAGTAATATGATTACTAGTATGCAAATTATGAGAACAGAAATTTTTTGGCTTTTTGGCTTTTTTGTTTTTTTATTTTGCTATTTTTAGCACTTGCAAAACAAAGGAAATTAACAATAACAAAAATATTAATAGAGATATTAATAAGATCAGATGGTATAACCATCTCTCTAAGATAAAAGAAAAATGAAGAGTACAGAAATGTAAAAAGTTAGAAGTTAGATTAGATAGTTAGAAAATTAGAAGTGAAAGTTAGATTTTAGAAAGAAAAATAAAGTACTAAAAAGTAAAATTACAGAAATATAAATACAAACATATATAATAATAAGACTATTTATCTAGCCATACATATAATATACTAATATATTGCCCTTATATCTACCTATTTCCCTGACAACAGCACTAAAAACTTGTTCAAGTCAAATAGTATAAGTTCGATATAACCTCAAGTATAAGGTTCCTAAGTAATAAAACTGGGTGAATCTAAGGTCGATCCTACAAGGATAATATATTGCAAAGATCCAATAAATCAGTTATATTAGTTTCAACTAGAAAAAAATGAGGTTAGTTGAAGTCGTCGCATGGCCGAAGAGGTTAGTTGAAGTCGTCACATTGATGAAGACGAGTCGAGCATCTAGCCACATTCCACAAGATCTAAGCAAAAAGAAACACCAAAAAAAGAAAAGCTCTACAAAACCAAGACAATCACAACCTAAGGTAGAACAAGAACAACCCGTTGCAAATGAGCCACGGCCTGCATTTAACTTAGCAATAGTACCTCAAGAATTTAGACAGTTGGCTCTATTTTCTTTCATGCATGATGGGTCGACGATTTAGTGCCCAATACCGGTAAATGTCACTAGCCATGAATTGTCTATCTATGTGGGGTATGAAGGCGTTTACCACTTCATCAACTTTGATAAAATCAGGGCAAACTGTTTCTTCGTATACATCAAGTAATAACTCCATCCTTAATTCATAAATTTTAAAATATAGGTAAAGTTATAAGGTGCTTTCAAATAATTGACTGTATTGTTTTTAATTATAGTTTTTTCGTAGAATATTATGAACTTCAAGGCTTGGCATAAAATTTTAGCTTCATTTCTCTGGCACTTGTTTTAAGTGCTGCAAGAGACTTACAGAGTGATTGTAGAGAGCACGCCACACCACTCCTCTACTTATTCGCTCAAGCACCAAGTGGGAAATTATTCTCCCTACAATACAATGTTAGAAAACATTGGATGTTGGCACTTATTGCGCCATGGGAAGACAAAATATGTTGGTTTGATCCCCTCGGACACTCACCACATGAGGATATCGTATTAGTCACGAGATTGAAAGTATTAATGTTCTCTTATAAAATTAACTATTTTGAGTCCAACATAATTATATCATCTATTAATTCATTTAAGCATAACACATTGGTAGGGCACTAAATGATTGGAAGCTTCAAGCAGAAAGTGGTGTCACAAACCGACTAAATAGAACGCTATATTCCAAGCGTAAGTGTCCAAGACAACAAGGAAACATAGAATATGGTTTTTTTATTCTATGTTTCATGCGAGATATAATTATAAGTGGTATACAAGCCTTAGGAAGAAAAGATTTTTATATACATACAGATATATATGAAGTTAGATTAGATTGGGTAAAGCTTGTAAATAGGTATATAATTTTTAGATGGATAGATAGAGATAGTAAATAAACAATTGCTCAAAATAGCTTAATATAAATGATCTTGCAAATACTTTATAATTTTAATATACATCAATTTTTGTATGCAATCAGGGCTTTGTTGTAATGGATAACACACAGAATTGGCCATCCTATGGGAAATCAAAAATTTTGTAGATTTTTTTTTTTTTTGCTATACCAATTTTCCATGACGGTTTTTGGAAAAACTATCGTGGAAGCATAAGCTTTCACGACAGTTTTACA
The DNA here is from genome assembly GCA_946598075.1 of Artocarpus hirsutus. Lineage (NCBI taxonomy): Eukaryota > Viridiplantae > Streptophyta > Magnoliopsida > Rosales > Moraceae > Artocarpus > Artocarpus hirsutus. Next base: position 22,465 of record CAMOHE010041296.1, on the reverse strand, counting down.
AGAAAACATTGTGGAAGGTCATGCTTCAATGACCTTTTTGAGAAAAACCATCATGGAAGGTAAGCTTCCATGATGGTTTTTATAGAAACTGTAGTGGAAGCTTGACCTTCCAGAATGATTTTTATAAAAAGCATCGTAGAAGATGCACACCCATGACACCCCTTTTGTGCCAATTTTGCTGTTCCACGATGGTAAAAAACTACAGTGAAAACTCTATTTTGTACCACAACTAAAGTTTTCACGACAGTTTTTTAACCATCGTGAAATTTTTCCATAACTATTTTGTGAAAATTTTCCACAACTATATTAAGCCGTCATGAAATCCACAGTCTGTAGTAGTGTTTAAAACATAATCAATCGCCAAAAATATGTACTTATGGCCAAAGGAAGATGGAAATGGGCCCATAAAGTTTATCATCCACATGTCAAAGTTCTCAACCTCCATGATGTTGCTCAAAGGCATCTCATGGCACCTAGAGATGTTGCCCACCCATTGGCATTGGTCACAAATCATCACAAAGCTGCAGCTATCTTGGAAAATAGTAGGCCAATAGAAATAAGTTTGTTCTATTCCTGCGGTAGTTCTATCCAAGCCAATGTGACCTCTACAGAGTGAGGAGTGGCAAGAATGGCGGATGGCTTAGATTTCTTCTTTGGGAATGCACCTTTGAACCAATTCATCAATGCATCTCTTGAACAACATTGGGTCATACCAAAGATAGCTCTTCACATCATGGAGAAACTTCTTATTTTGCTGATATGAGAGTTCCAGAGGCAACACATTACAACCAAGATAGTTTATAATATCGGCATACCAAGGGAGTTTTACCTTAACACCAAAAAATTTCTCATTCAAGAAGGCTTCTTGGGTCTATGAACACTTAAATCTCTCCTCAAGCTCATGTCACAGATGATGATCCACAACAACATTTTCACTTCCCCTTTCGTCATAGATTTCCATAGAAAACTCTTGAAGCTAGAAAATCCATTAGATTAGATAAGGCTTAACATCCTTCTTTGCAAACAAGTACTAAATTGTTGCATGTTCCATATAAACAGTCACTTTGGACCCAATGATATATGATCAAAACTTATCATAAGCATAGACTACCACTAGCATATCCTTCTAGATAGTGTTGTAGTTGATTGAGCATTATCTAGAGTCTGACTTGCATAGTAAATAGCCCTAAAGATCTTGCCTTTTCGTTGTCCAAGAACCTCCCTAAGCGCATAATTACTGGCATCACACATAATCTCAAAAGATTCCTCCAATCGAGTGCAACCATTATAGGCACCAAAATTAGCTTCTCGTTGATTAAGTTGAAGGTCTTTAAATAAGAATCATTGAAACTGAACATAGAATCCTTCTTAAGAAGACTACATAACTACTTGAAAATCTTATAGAAATCTTTAATGAATCTCCAGTAGAACCCAACATGGCCTAGAAAACTTCGAATCACCTTGACATTTCTTGGTGGAGGAAGCTTTTCAATTATTTCAATATTAGCCTAGTTAACTTCAATTCCCTTAAACGACACCTGATGACCTAGAAAAATCGCCTCCATAATGATAAAGTGGCATTTCTCCTAATAAAACTCAAGATTCTTCTCTTCACATTGTTGGAACACAAGTGATAGATTATGATGACAATGACTAAAGGAGGAACCAAAAACTGAGAAATTGTCCATGAATACCTCCATTATCTCCTCTACCATATCAGAGAAGATAACTATCATGCACCTTTGAAATGTAATAAGGACATTGCGAAAACAAAATGTAATAATCTGAATTCAAGTAATTAATTAATATAATTGATTAAGGATTATTCCATAACTATGCCATTAAATTCATAAGAAGCATGAGTTCATAGCTTAAGAGTATAGACTACAGCATAGTAATTAAGTATTTGATCAATTATACATATAGAATCCAAGAATACTAGTCAAAAGTTTTCTTAAAAGACCCAAAAAACTTATTTTTTGCAAAGATTCATGTAATTCTATGATTCTATGATTTAAAGTGAATTAGTATCATGATCGAGAAAATCCTAGAATCTAAATAACGTTATTTATATATTTAAGTTAAGGATTTTTGTTGGGAAATATCATGTGTAAATGTTGTGATTGAAGGCTTTATAAAATTAATATAAATATTCCAAAATTCTATAGAAAATATTAAAATTAAATTTATTAACTTTTGTGATTAAATAATTCAATTGAACATTTTCACTGCGATTTAAGGCAGAAGAAATTTCAATCTATAAATATCTTGAGAATTTGAATTATAAGAAGTTTTAAATGTAGTACAATGGTCGTAATATACTAAGAAATACTCTGACATATAGAAAATCCCTAATTGTCTATTAGTTAAAAATTAGAGTTATGTGATTACCATTTTCGTTGAAAAATAATCTAAATTTAAAAATAATTTAGTTCTTATGTGATTTAAAATTTTTACCAATAACGATTATACCGAAATTAGTTTTAAATTGCATTGATCAATTCCAATAGAACTAAAAATCTCCAAATAGCTAATTAGTTTTTCTCAACTAGATGAAATTTTATTTGCTTTGGGAGAAACTTCAAGACAAAGTCTCTAAAAGGTCAACAAAATCCCCTTAAAAGATGGATCATGCTTCTTAAAAAAACACAAATTTGCACTATTTATTAAAGGAGGAAATGACCCATGAAATGATAAAAAAAAAATTTCCTTTGTTTTTCTCCTTAGGAATGGCGCCACTTTTAGTGTGTTTAAGTATGATTTTTCACCTTTATAAGCACACTTGGAAGCTTGAAAAATCAAGCTTAGAAAGTTAACTTCAATTAGCCTAAAGTCTATAAATAAACCTTATGGTTCCAAGACATCATTTTCTCTCTCTCTCTCTCTCTCTCTCTCTCTCTCTCTCTCTCCATTTTCTCCAAGAAAGAAAACTTCCTCCATTTCTTCCCTAATACCAGTGGCTCTTCCCTACCCCTTCTCTCAAAAATATTCTTTCCACCCACTAGAAAAACACTAGCCAAAACTACGCTTAAGAAATGGTTTATGATTTTATTTTAGTGAAGTTGGCATGTAATAAATTTTATTTATTCTTAAGTTATGATTTTTGTAAATTTGTATGGATGTAGTTTTGCTTTATGCATGTTGGGTGTGAAAAGTTTAGATCTAAGTTATGGTTTATTTTAATTTGTAAAAGGATTTTCTACTCACTTTAAGCTTAAAATGGTCACTTTCAAGATTTATTTTAATGTGTTTTTAAACCTAGGAATTTTTAAGTTGCAACAACCTAAATGAGTGTATGTGAGATAATAAAAATTGGAATCTCAACTCCAAAAACACGTTTTCGGTTTTTTTTAAGCTGTCACAGTGTTGTCGCATGAGAATGTTGCAACTGGTTTACAACATCAGCTACAACATTAGTTGTACAGAAGGTTTATACATTTTATTTTACTATTGGAAACCTCATTTTATTGTTTACTAAGGCACCTATAGTAACTGTAGAGTTGTAAATGGTTGTCATCATGACTTTTTCTATAGATGTCACATGTGATATTGTAACATAGATTGCAACATTAGTAGAGTAGTGTAGTTTCTGTTTAGAAACTACTTAGTTTCTACTTCTAAGAATTAAAACCGCTTAGTTTATTGTTCCCTATGATTCTGTAAATATTGTAATTTAATTGGTAGTGATTTCATAAACTTTGCCTTAAGGCTCATACGTAATGTTGCAACATGAGTTATGACATCAATAGTGCAAATGTCAAAACCATCCAATTCTTTTTTATTCTTAAGGATGAAATGCATAGCTTACTGTCTTACAAGGTTGTCGCTGCAATTGTTGTACAGTTCATGTTCATTTTAGAATTGTTTCCGTCAAATGTCGTAGGAGATGTTATGATATAATTGTACAACACCAACAATGTAGTTTATGTTTTTGGATAAAATGACCTTCAAAAAGTCCAAATCACAATTTTTGTAATATATGAAAGTTTTAGATCTCAATTAGATGAAGAACTTTGGTGAAAAAACTTTTAAAAATTCTACCTCTAAAGAGGACTTTTAAATATCTTTGAAGAATTGTCAATGGGTAAGGTCTACAAAAACACTGTAAATGATAATATTAAAGACAAAAAACAAATTTTTAGAAAAACAGTGTTAATCCTTGATAGAATGAGGAACTTCTATAAAAGAAACTTTTAGTAAAACCATCTTTGACATATAGTTTATGGTGGCTTTTAAAACTAACAAAAAGATGCATTTTCAAAACTAGTTTCAAAACAAAGCACCTTTTTACTAGTAGGATCACTGTTTATGAGCAACAAAAGAATTGTAGCACTTGTGAAGCTATATGAGTCTTCAATTCATAGTCTAATTAAAATTTGAACCTCAATTGGAGATATGGCTTTCAATTAAACTTTGCATAAAAAGCTTTCAATAGATTTCAAAGAAATGAGAGATCATAAGAAATGTAAGCTGTTAACTGCTACAATAGAAATTATGGGTCCAACACCTGCGCATGCTTGGAAGCCAATAACCGGATTCAAAATCTTTCAATAGTTAGTGCTCAAATACCATAGAATGCTTTTAGTTCTAGAGGGCCATATTGGGCCTAATGAATTGAACGGTAACCAAATAGGTGCTTATGGGTCCAATAGTATTATTCATATTTAAACAGACCTATAAGATTGATAATGTTCATAATATAAGTAAGAAAAAAGATTAGTAAGTCAAGTTATAAGGAAAACATAATCAATTAATTACCAAATTAATTAATTGATTATCAATGTTATCATGATTTAATTAAAGGCAATTAAAGAAAATAAATTTGATGAGGATTGTGAATTAAGAGGATTTAAATTTAATTAATCCTTTTAACTACCAAATAGCTGGCTAGTTGATGAAGGGAACTTATTAATCAAAGAAGAAGATATAATTTCTTTTTATTTGATATGCTAGAATAATAAACATAACACAAAAGATAGCTCAAACTCTTACTAGCTATTTTTTCTCAGACTCTACAAGTAGTGAACAAGCACATGGCAAGTTTAGCAAATACTATGTCTAGAAACTAGGTAAGTAGAAGTCTCACCTAAAGCATAAAAACTATGGTTTTTAATTCAAATGTTTACATGTTTTTTACGAAAATCATGAAAAAGCTTGATTAGAATTATGCCATGTTATGATATGTTAGGACATGCCATGTTTATTTTATGTAGTGTATTGTATGTGATGTATGCTATATAAAATTATATTGCATATTCACCTCTTGTTAAGATTAGTCATGATTTATGTTATGTGATGAAGTGTAGTAACATGCTATACTAGATACACACAATAACACAAGTGTAACAAGATAAAATAAGTCAACTTAAGATAGTCATTCCAACCTCTCGACCTACGGGAAGGATTTATGGCCTCTCGACCTGGAGAAAGTTATACAGATTCTATTTCATTTATGATCTAGGGTTGTTCAAGATCTCACAAACCCTAGCTTCTCGATATTCGTGCACAACTGGTACGTGCACACAAGGGCCCATAAAGTAAGACACATTAGATATATGGAACTTATACATAATAAAGTATAATTAGCTCATCCATGTTTTGGTAAATGTTTTAAGCCTGTTTTGAGAGAATATGTTTCCTACTTATTAGCAAAAGCTCATTTAGATATGTTCATGTTGTATGTAACTAACATGTCAGCAACTTGTGATAGACAGTGTTGAGCGGCGTGTTGGTATTGGTGCCCTATAAGCATTGACACTGTACATATTCTTAATAAATAAATAAAGTAACATTTATAATTATTTTGGTCGCTTATATGTATTATAATACTTTTATAAACATCAAGAAAATTCCATGATTATTTATGTGACTATGAATTTAACATATAAGTGTTATATGCTTAGGGATAAAATTTATAGATAATAATCTAAATTGTTCGTAATAATTAATTAAAGTTTAGAATCTTTATTTTAAATATTACAAGTGCAGTCTAATCTCATTTGGAATGAAATAGTCTTATTCAGGCTATTAATGTCGAGACATTAAATTGGAGGTACTTTATATCATGAGATTATATAGGACTAGACCAGATAAATTATGAATCTCTAATAACCATCAATTACAAATAGAGTACTCAAATTTATCACTACGATTATCATATATTTGACAGTCTTAATCATGAATATTTATTAGACTCTTATTTATGACATTATGTTTTTTGACTTGCATAGTAAGATTTGTCTAAACATAGATCATGACTTAACATCTTGAAAACATAATGTAATAAATGGATGGAAATAATATTATACAGATATAGAATCCATTCCTTTTTATGGAAGCTAGAAAAATAACTCTCTTGAGTGATAATTCGATGTTTGAATATTAGAACGCTCGTTCATAATAAGATTAAGAATTAACTGTTTATGAGAGAATTATTGGAACTCAATAATAAAGATGTAATGAAAGAGGTAAACTAAAATTGAACCTAACTCTTATTATGAACTATTTATAGAGGACTGACTTATATATAATGATTAAATTAATAGACTACTCGCTAATTTTCTTTAAGCAATTTCATTATAATCTTAAAAGTTCAGTTTTAGGTTTTTAGTGGAGTAACACTAAATCTAATAACTTTGGCACATTAATAAAAAAGTTTGATTAATTGTCAAATTTATTGGAGCTTAGGTTATAGGTCCATAGGTCCCCAATACCACCTCTATAACATTGCATTAAATTTAACACATAGAATGAATTGTACATATTTTATTTAGAGTTATTGAATTACAAATTAATTATTTCACACGTGAGTTATTAATGTGACATAGAAAAATATTCTCTGTGATGTATAATGTAATGTGATAAATATTGTCACATTTAACTCAACATTAGTTAAATTAATTAATTGATTATTTAATTAATGAGATTAATTAAATATATTTTAAATTAATTAATTGATAATATTTAAATTATAAGATTATTTAAATATAATTTTAATTTTGTGTGGGACATATATGTGGTAGGACCACATTTTATCTTTTCCTACATGAACACAAAATTAAATATTAATTAATTTAAAATCTATTCTTAAATAAATATAATGTATTTGTGAATTTAAATATATATATAAGATTTAATTATATTATATATATAATATATATACAAAAATGTCTGTATTGTTTACCCCAATCTATTTTTTAATATATATAATATATATTGAGAATATATATACATATATTGAGTTATTCTCCTTTTGAAACGTTAATATATATATATATATATTTAGAATTAAATAATTGATTCATTTTTTAAAAAAAAAAAGGATAAGGAATTTAAAGTACATCCCTTTGCTATATATCTAATAGGTGGTAATTTTAAATTTAAAATTAATTAAAAATAACTAACTGTTTAGATATAAAAAGGTCGAGATAAGAGTTATCTCAATCAATCTTTTTCATATAACCTTTGTAGAATACTCAAAGAGAAAAACTAAGAGTTCTTCTTTAAAAAAAAGTTTGCTATCTCATATGTTGATTGCATAATAGATCCAAAAAAGTGTAAGGTTAATTTATTTCTGCAGTTTGATGCCTACTTATCTTTCCATTGTGTGGAGGCCTATCTTGGAAGATCGTGGTATCGAAGAAGAAAGTTAGGATACTTTATAGGTCTTCAAAAGGTTTATAAAAATTATCAAAGCTTTCCATTATTAATTAAAATTATATTGCTATTCTCGATGAACAAAGTTTTCAGAAAATTTTCGTTTGTCAACGATCCATTCCTTCCGTTACTTTTCATATTTAATTCCAACAAATGACATCAGAGTGGGTTATAGCATATATAATTTTAATTAACATGATTTTATTTTGATAATATCATGTTCTTAATGTATTTTTGTGTGCACTTTGTATTTTTTTTACTATTTTTGTTCATATGATAAATGAGTAATTTTTATGAATGTATTTTTGATCATTAATCATATGGTTCTTTTGGATTGATTATTTTATTTTCTATTTGATTAAATTAAATTTGTGTAAGCCCATAAGGGGCATAGGCATGTTGTAATTTTTTACCTTTTTTCATTTATCTGTATACCGCGTAGGATTCAAGATAAATTGTTACTATTCTATTATTGTGCATTAATTTTGGGAATGCAAGTGAATGCATTACAGTGTATTCAGAATGCACGTGAATGCACAACAGTGCATTATGAATGCACGTGAATGCACTATTAAAAAAAAAACAACAACAACAACTTTACATAAAGCTGCCACCCATATATTTATATATATGTTGACTTTGGCATTTTATTATACATATGCATGTTAATGTTTTAAAATATTTATAAACAATCTTGCACTTCACCTGTACATGAAAACTGCGTCTCCATTACTTGCACAACTATTTTCCTTTTTCCTCCATAATCGTGCAAAGAACACAACAGCCACAAACATGATATTTTTTACTCATCATTATAACCATTATCATGCAAAGAACAAGCCTCCACACTTAGAAGCATGAAAAAGAATAAACTGCACAATCACCCTTAATCGGAGTTGGACTCTAATAAGGCATGGCGCTCGGCCGTGGCCAGCCGACGAGGCAGCGAAGAGAGGCCAGAGACTCTGCAGAGCTGACGGTAGTGAGTCTGCATCACTCGGCCATCAACGGAGAAGCGGCAGAGCTTGTCCATGAGCCGCCGCGTGGCGATGGCAGCGCTCCGCCTCGAGCCTCAGGGCTCGGCCTTGAGCACTGTGGCCTTCCACAGTGAGCCAACGGATGGCAACTAGGCGATCGGATCTCGGCCACAAGCTTCGTCGGGCACCGCGACTGGCCACACCCACTGTAGTCCCATGGAGGAGCAACCCGATGACCCACCGTGCTGCTGGCTCTCCAGTTCCATGAAGCCTCTCGGTGGGCGGTGAGCAGAATGGAGACAACCAACAAAGCGGCGATGATTGTCAGCCTAGTAATGGCGGCCATGGGTCTACTCAAAGAAGCTGCAAAAGAAAAGCTTAGAGGAAGAAGATGAAGTAGAGTTGGTTACCTTTCATAACCAAATAGATTGCTGGGCTTATTTTTAATCTTGGGCCTATAATTTTAAGAGGTAACCTAGCAGATTTTATGCTGTATACCACCTGGTGATGTCTACTTCAATGAAGCCGAGAATTATATATAATTACAAGAAGATGCTTATAATTTTTTTATTTTCTTATAGGTTATAATTTAATTATCCAAAAGGACTCGGTTAAAAATCTATTATTTATTTTCATGTTATTATTTCATGTGATGATTGTGATAACATGTTTATGCATTATAACATGCTATCTAGAAAAGCGTCAACTTATAGTTATTAACATAACATGCATACACTTGTATATTATTTCATTTTTTATAAAGTTATTTATAATATGATTTAATATGTGTTAGAATTAATTTAATGAGATTAAATTAATTAGTTTAGTTTTATAGAATTTTAATTTATTATATTAATCAACCAAATAATGTGATTTTAATTTTAATATTTAAAACTTGGTAAAATTCACATTAATTCTAAGTTACCTAATTTTAAATTGTTTAATGTTGGGTAGCTTAGACAATTGATAATAAATTTAGATTTTTTTTAGAAAATCTGGTAATTTATCTAAGTGTAAATAAGATGAGATTCTATTAACACATAATAATACCTAGTAATTAAAAAATTGATTTTATTTACTAGAATTATGAAACATATAATGTTTTATAAGATAAAACACATCATTTTAAAATAATGAGTAGAAGAAGGTAATATCACAATATAACCTACGGTCTCCACTATTAGCATAACAATGTTAGATTTAGGTGGCGTCTCCTGACGCCCATCCTTCCTATAGAGGCTGTCCATTTGAATTAACAACAAGGTTGACTTTAAAGAGATAGGATTTTATAATATATTGCAAAATTGACCTATCCTACAACGGCAATTTTGAGTTAAGTTATTAAAATTTGAAATAGTGGGTTACACTCATAAAGATATAATTAATTTATTAATTGAATATTGACCAAAAATAAATAGTTATTAATAAATATAGAAAATATGATATATTTTGAATATATTTACTAATTGAGGGTGTCTCAATTTAATTTATAAATCATTTGACCAACCCTACGGTGGCACTTTCTACTAAAATTGAATAATCGTGGAATTAGTAAAATATTTTTTGTGCTTTTCCATATGCATCATGCATCATGTTTACTATTCCAAAACAAATATTTATGATGTTTATATAACCATTTAATTTATATCATTTTATTTATTTATTACAACAACAATGTCTAATCCAATTATCACTATTCTCTCAAATGAAAAATTAACTAGAGATAATTTGATCAAGTGGTAGAGTAACATGAATATAGTACTGATTTTCAAAAATTACAAGTTTGTCCTGATGGAGGAATGTCCTCCACCGCCTGCTGCCAATGCTTCTCGTAATGTACGAGAAGCATATGATTGTTGGATTGAGACAAACAAGAATGCCCTTTGTTTCCTTTTGGCTGGCATTCTGACATGCCTAAGATGAAGCACGAAAGCATGGAGGCTGCTTATGAGATAATGCAGTCTCTGCAAGACATGTTTGGCAAACCTTTTAAAAAGACACGTCATGAATCCGTTAAGGCTGTAATGAATGCAAAAATGAAGGCAGAGGTCTCAGTCAAAAAATATGTTCTTAGCATGGTTAACCATCTCCACGAGGCCAAGGTAAATGGGGCAATGATAGATGAAGCCACTCAGGTGGGGATGATTTTAGAAACCCTCTCCCCTACATTCCTTTAGTTCAAGGGCAACTATTTCATGACCAAGATGAAATATAAGATGACTGAGTTGCTTAATGAGCTACAAACTTTCGAGTCTATTTTGAAAGAAAAGACTAAAGAAACTGAGGCAAATGTTGTAGAAGCTCAACCCTCCTCTTAGGAAGAGGGAAAGAACTAAAGGAAGTGGTAAGTCTAAAAATGAAGGGCAACTTATGTAACAACTCGAATTTTAATGCACTGAAAATGCATTAAATTAAGAATTAAATTGAGGCGAAAAATATGATTTAAAGAAAAGTACTTTATAATAACATGAAAATTATACGATATTGGAATAATTTAGTGTAAGGAAAATACACTGATGAAATTATACAGTATGTAAATTACACTGTAAAAGTAATGCAGTGTAAGAATTACACTATTGTAAAGTCACACAGTATAGAATTAGACTGTGTAAAAAGTGTAGACCACACTTTTTATATAAAAGCAAAGAGAGAAAAAAAAAAGAAAAAAAAAGGAAAAATTCGGATGATTATTAGCTTTCTCTGTCCTCACTTTCTCTCTCTACTTTCTCTCTCCTCACAAAAATAAATTTGAGATTTCGAGCTCTGTTTTCGACACCTCCCACACCATTGGAAAGATCTCGACGAACTGAGCTCAACGGTGTGCCGAGCAGCCAAAAAGGCCGCCGGAGGAGGGCTCACGTGCTGCCCAAAGTGGCGATGAGACCCAAATCTTCCCGAGCTGAATTCTTCGCCGTCCGACCACCAATCGAGGTGATTTTGGTGTCTATGGACTTAGGGTGTTGAGAGAAACAAGAAGATATCTTTTTCCCAACTTAATTCTAGCTGGAAGAGCCTCATCGGAGCTGCCTTAGGTCCGCCGTGGCACTACCGTCGGAGCCGCCATCTCCGGCGGTAGTGAGGCACAACGCCCGTGCGAAACGACTTAGAGGGAGCCGGAGCGTGGAAGCCCCACCTTAATTGCTCGATCCAATCGTTGGCAACCAGAGAACGATGAGGGTCGGTGTCGCACTGCTGTGAGAAGTTTGAACTCTACCATCCCGTCGCCGTGGAGCCAAATTAAGGGGGGGAAAACGTTTAGAACCTCACGGGGAACGTTTTGCCTCGGTTAATTGTACGCAACGACCGTCGGATGAGTCCGAACGGCCACCGCCACCTAGCGCCATCGTGGGAGCCTCGGGACCCCCGTTCCAAGCGGTGTTTAGCAGCCCCACCATGGGGGAACTGCTTAGAGAGGGACAGGGGACATTTTCCCCAACCCAATTTCACGGCAGCTTCGTCGAAAAATGGTGATCGGAGCCACCGTTTTGGGTCGAGGAACCTGTGCCCGATTTGCATGGTTAGAGGCCGAATTGGATGAAATTTACCCCACCAATGAACTCAGGAGGGTCAGTTTAGGGGGGATAGGTTCAAGCTCAGCCACCAACGAGGCCAGTTGACGGCGGTCAACGCTGGTCAACGGCGGTCAACGACTGGTCAAAGGTCAAATTGGTATTTTGTGATCTGGACCTCCGATCGACGATCCGAGACCGCCTCCTGACTTTTTTCGATGCTTTAAACGTAACGGTGACCTCCATTTGAACTAATTCCACTCTGGTGAAAATCATCTGGTACAAACTGCACGTAAATCGAGACGATTCAAACAGCAATATCGGAGTCCATAATGACATGTTAAAGAATGAATGATCTTCATGAAGCATTCCTAGCCATGTACGGTAGCTTGAGGAGCACTGTAGAGGATGCTTCACATACTGTGGATATAGCGAGGTACAACTGAACTCGCATAGCTTGGAGTCCAAGTAAGTGGCAACCTCGCCTACCGTATGAATTGTATTGAAATGCATAGTTATGGATGCTAAGCTTTAGGGATTTGAAGTTCAGTCAATGAATGAATGAAGGAAAATGAGACCAAGGATAAAATGGTCATTTATGAAAAATGACCAAAATAGACCCGAAACGCCCGATGTCGAAAAATGTCTCTTAGTGGTAATTTTTTAGTATTATGTAGGTAAGGGAATGCTAAAGTTACGTAATGAGTGTTGTTAAGTCAAGAAAATGGACAAAAAACCTGTCAAGGGCAAAATCGTCATTTTAAAAAATGGCTAGAACAGAGCCAGACACTCCGATTTAGCATAACGTTATTAGACGAAAAATGTTTCGTAATACATTGAGTAATGTAACCGTCATGTGTGATGAGATTTTTAATAAGGATGTTTAAGTAAATGAAAGGTAACCCGGTGGGTTACAAAATTAAGGAAAGGAAAGGGTAAACCGACAGTTTATCGAATTATGAAAAAGGGACGGATGTTTAACATTTATGTTTTATTATCAATCGAGTGGATTGATAAAAAAAAAGTTAATTAATGAGTCGGCTGTTGTATGATCAAGACACAAAAGCCGACTAACGAAAGGCGACAGGAATGAGAAAAGAACGAGACAGGAAAGTAGTAGAGTACGATATAGCATAGTACGGGTAAGTTCAGATCTCACCTATAGCATGAAGTAAATAGTTTTCAAATTCTTATTTATATGATTGCAAATGTGTTTGCAATGGTTATACAAATTGTTTCTAAAAGTATGTTTGTATTAATTATACAAAGAGCTTTACAGTATAGATCAAGTTTGCAATGTATTTGTAACGATAATGTTTAAAAGTATAATTGCATTTAATATGCATAAAGTTTAAAAGTTCAAGTCATGCTTTTGAAAGTATTTAAAGTATGTTTTGCATTTTGGTAATGTATAATATTTTATAATTAAAGCTATAAGCTTTATGATGCATTGTTATGCATTCAGTTAAGTTTTCAAATAAAAGTTGTGATTTGCAAAATATGATTGCATTATATGTTGCATATGTTATGCAATAAGTGTTAGAGTATATGTTATGATTTGCAAAAAGTGATTGCATTACATGATGCATTTGATATGTAATACGTTGCATTCGTTATGCAATAGATTTCACAGTACAAGTTATGAATTGCAAGTGTATTTGCATATGATGTGATTGCATTTGACATGCTCACTCAAGTTAATAAGAAAGTAATGTAAAGACAAAGGGAAAGTATCGTACCAGACTCTGTATTATGAGGTATTGAACGTAAAGTTAAAGTTGACCTGCAAGGTGTGAGGTACTTGACCACGTGATTGATGGTCTCAAGTCTTCTGCAAGGGAAGCATCATGTATATGATCTCATCATTAATGAGATGGTACGAACACTAAAGTAAGGTAAGGAAAGTGAATGCAAGATAAGGAAAGATAAGGACAAGGATGGAAAGTTAAAGCATGATAAAAAAAGTTAGGGAACAGAAATAGTAAGTTAAAGTAAGAAAAGAGTATTCATAAAATGCTCATAATTGAAGAAACATAATTGAGCATAATTGGAATCATGCATTATGAGTTTGCTTGTATTCCCTATTATAAAGTTTTACGTTAAATGCTTATGAAAAATATATTGTGAGTATTTATGTTAAATGTTTATGAAAACATTTGCATGTTATGAAAAACATTCTGAGGAATGTTTTATGATAAATGTTTATGGAAAACATTTCATGTTTATAAAGAAAGGTTTATAAATGACTTGTTATGAAAAACGTCTAAGGAAACGTTTATGAAAAACATTTTATAAATGTTTTATGAAAAATATTTATGAGAAACGTTTTAGAAATATGTCATGAAAACGTTTATGAGAAACGTTTTAGACATATTTTATGAAAAGTGTTTATGAAAAACGTTTATGAAGAATGTTTCGAGAGGAAGTCTTTTATGAGAAAAGTTTTAAAGTATGTTTAAACGCTTTATGAGTTTATGTTTGAACTTACTGAGCGTAAGCTCATAAGAAGTTTTTCATGTTGTAGGTAATGTATGGGTGACCAATAGGACCTATTAGAAGAGTTGGGGGCTGCAGAAGGGCATATGCAAGATATGGGAATAGATACCACTACAGTTTGCTTCCGCTACGCAAAGAAAAGGTTTTACACTATTTAATGTAGTGTTTTCAAGGTTTTTAAGAAATAAGAGTTTTTAAGAAGTGTTTTCAAAGGTTTTAAGATACATTGTACTAAATGTGTTATACAATTATGAAATGATGATTTAAACTATGTTTTAATAAATGTTTCTTAGTAGTTTTAAGAAACGATTTGAAAGCGTTTTAAAGACAAAGGTTGAGCGAAGTCTCAATAGGAATGGCGACGAAGATCAAAACAGTTTTAGTTAAGAAAATTTTTTGTAATTCAGTATTTTCTTACTAAGTAAGATTATTGTACAAGTAATGATGTTTTAAGAAAGTTAAGTGATGGCCGAAAAGGCAGGTCGTCACAGGTGGTATCAGAGCAGTATCCTGCCATCCCATTTTACGCTGCCATATGTCCGCTACACCATAGCTCAAGTAAGTAAGTTAAGTTAAGTATGAAGGAAATTTTTTATTTAACAATTACGTGTTTATACCGAGAATGTGGCCTTTGATATCGGCGCATCCGGATGAATGATGAGAAAGGAAAAGGTCAAAGGATGAACGTAATGTCATGTGTTAGAATGTTCCCACAAGTCGACGATAGTTATCGTCCATCAGCGGTATCAAGTCATTGATGGTCAAACATGGTCAATGATGGTCAACAGATGACCGACAGCTCAAGAATCAAGAAGATGAGCTCGTGACATGTTATGATGTTCAGGCGACAATGGTGTCACTATATGAGCAAATCTCACTCTATTAGAAGTCAAATTGGTATTGGCTACACGTATAACGAGGAAAGCAGATCAAGATAACGGAATAAAAGGTCCGAAAGTGATTTTTGGTGCTTTACGGAACGAGAATGCCAGAGAGTAACCAAGCATTAGATGACTAAATATGCAATTTTTTCGAGCATAAGCACTCCGCAACTGAGCTGAGACATACTAATGAGCTCGTAACTGCCCGGATGCGAATCATGATCAAGACAATGATGTCAAATCGATCAGCAAAAACCTCACAAATTGGAGGATGAAAGCTGGAAATCGACACGTTATGAGGAAAATTATGGTAAAATGTTATTTAGAATGGATACGGAACCGAAAGATTATGGATTTTGTGGTCAGATGACCCTGATATCCATATAGAAATGATGCGATTTGACCAAAAATAAGCTCTATTTTCAAGAATAGCATTCATTTGTAGAATGCTAGACCTCTAAATGAATGGAAATTGTGCTCAGATGTTGAAAGATTAGAGTGCGCAGCAGAAGTATGGTGTTACAATGTAAGGAAATATGGCAATGAAATGATGAAAATTGTCGAAGTTTCAAGATGAAGGCTTAGTTATGGTAAGAAAGTATTGATGCAAGGAAGCATGTAAAGAACGAAAGGAGTATAAGGATATGAACTACCCTGGAAGGTTTTAATTTTTGAGGACGAAAATGGTTAAGGAGGGTAGATTGTAACAACCCGAAATTTTAATACACTGAAAATACATTAAATTAAGGATTAAATTGAGGCGAAAAACATGATTTAAGAAAAAGTACTGTATAATAACATGAAAATTATACGGTATTGAAATAATTCAGTGTAAGAAAAATATACTGATGAAATTATACAATATGCAAATTACACTGTAAAAGTAATGCAGTGTAAGAATTAGACTGTTGCAAAGTCACACAGTACAGAATTGGACTGTGTAAAAAGTGTAGACCACACTTTTTATATAAAAGCAAAGAGAGAGAAAAAAAAGGAAAAATTCAGATGATTATCAGCTTTCTCTCTCCTCACAAAAATGAATTTGAGATTTCGAGCTCTGTTTTCGACACCTCCTACACCGTTGGAAAGATCTCGACGAGCTGAGCTCAACGGTATGCCGAGCAGCCAAAAAGGCAGGCGGAGGAGGGCTTATGCACCTCACAAAGTGGCGGTGAGACCCAAATCTTTCCGAACTGAATTCTTCGTCGTCCGACCACCAATCGAGGTGATTTTGGTGTCTATGGACTCAGGGTGATGAGAGGAACAAGAAGATATCTTTTTCCCAACCCAATTCCAGTTGGAGGAGCCTTGTCAGAGCTGCCCTAGGTCCGTCATGGCACCACCATCAGAGCCGCCATCTCCAGCGGCGGTGAGGCACACCTCCCATGCCAAACGACTCAGAGGGAGCTGAAGAGTGGAAGCCTCACCTCAATTGCTTGATCCAATCATCGGCAACCAAAGAATGACGAGGGCCAATGTCGTGCCGTCGTGAGGAGTTTAAACTCTGCCATCTCGCGGCCGTGGAGCCAAATTGAGGGGGGGAAAATGTTCAGAACCTCACAGGGAACGTTTTCCCTCGGTTAATTGCAGGCAATGACCGTCGGATGAGTCCGAATGGCCATCGCCACCTAGCGTCATCATGGGAGCCTCGAGACAGCCATTCTAGGTGGTGTTGAGTAGCCCCACCATGGGGGAACTACTTAGAGAGGGACGGGGAACATTTTCCCCAACCCAATTTCACAGCAGCTTAGCCGAAAAATGGTGATCGGAGCCACCGTTTTGGGCCGAGGAACTCGTGCCCAATTTGCATGGTTAGAGGCCAAATTGGATGAAATTGACCCCGCCAATGGACTCAAGAGGGTCAATTTAGAGGGGTTGGCTCAAGCTCAGCCACCAACGAGGCCAGTTGACGCCGGTCAACGGCTGGTCAAAGGTCAAATTGGGATTTTATGATTCGAACCTCCGATTGACGATCTAAGACCGCCTCCTGACTTGTTTCGATGCTCTGTATGCAACGGTGACCTCTGTTAGAGCTAATTCTACTCCGGTGAAAATCATCTAGTACTAACTACACGTAGATCGAGGCTATTCAAACAGCAATATTGGAGTCCAGAATGACATGTTAAAGAATGAATGATCTCCAGGAAGCATTCCTATCCATGTACAGTAGCTCGAGGAGCATTGCAGAGGATGCTTCACATACTATGGATATAGCGAGGTACAGCCAGACCCGTGTAGCTTGGAGTCCAAGTAAGTGGCAACCTCGCCTACTGTATGAATTGTATTGAAATGCATTGTTATGGAAGCTAAGCTTTAAGGATTTAAAGTTCATTCAATGAATGAATGAAAGAAAATGAGACCAAGGGTAAAGTGCTCATTTATGAAAAATGACCAAAATGGACCCGAAATGCCCGATGTCGAAAAATGTTTCCTAGTGGTAATTTTTTCGTATTATGTAGGTAAGGGAATGTTAAAGTTATGTAATGAGTGTTGTTAAGTCAAGAAAATGGACGAAAAACCCGTCTAGGGCAAAATTGTTAGTTTTACAAAAATGGCTAAAACGGAGCCGGACACTCCGATTTAGCATAACGTTATCAGACGAAAAATGTTCCATAATACGTTGAGTAATGTAACTGCCATGTGTGATGAGAGTTTTAATAAGGATGTTTAAGTAAAGGAAAGGTAATCCGATGGGTTACAAAATTAAGGAAAGGAAAGGGTAAACCGATAGTTTACCAAATTATGAAAAAGGGACGGATGTTTAACATTTATGTTTTATTATCAATCGAGTGGATTGATAAAAAGGAAGTAAATTAATAAGTCGGCTGTCGTATGATCAGGACACAGAAGCCGACTAACGAAATCGTATGATCAGGACACAGAAGCCGACTAACGAAAGGAGAAAGAAATGAGAAAAGAACGAGACAGGAAAGGAATAGAGTACGATATAGCATAGTACGGGTAAGTTCAGATCTCACCTACAGCATGAAGTAAATAGTTTTCAAATGCTTATTTATATGATTGCAAATGTGTTTGCAATTGTTATACAAATTGTTTCTAAAAGTATGTTTGCATTAATTATGCAAAAAGCTTTACAATATAGATCAAGTTTGCAATGTATTTGTAACGATTATGTTTAAAAGTATAATTGCATTTAATATGCATAAAGTTTAAAAGTTTAAGTTATGCTTTTGAAAGTATTTAAAGTATGTTTTGCATTTTGATAATGCATAATATTTTATAATTAAATCTATAAGCTTTATGATGCATTGTTATGCATTCAGTTAAGTTTTCAAATAAAAGTTGTGATTTGCAAAATGTGAATGCATTATATGTTGCATATGTTATGCAATAAGTGTTAGAGTATATGTTATGATTTGCAAAAGGTGATTGCATTACATGATGCATTTGATATGTAATACGTTGCATTTGTTATGCAATAGATTTCACGGTACAAGTTATGAATTGCAAGTGTATTTGCGTATGATGTGATTGCATTTGGCATGTTCACTCAAGTTAATAAGAAAGTAACGTAAAGACAAAGGAAATGTGTCGTACCAGCCTCTGTGTTATGAGGTATTGAACGTAAAGTTAAAGTTGACCTCCAAGGTGTGAGATACTTGACCACGTGATCGATGGTCTCAAGTCTTCGGCAAGGGAAGCATCATGTATATGATATCATGATTAATGAGATGGTACGAACACTAAAGTAAGGTAAGAAAAGTAAATGCAAGATAAGAAAAGATAAGAACAATGATGGAAAGTTAATGCACGATAAAGAAAGTTACGGAACAGAAATAGTAAGTTAAAATGAGAAAAGAGTATTCATAAAATGCTCATAATTGAAGATACATAATTGAGCATAATTGGAATAATGCATTATGGGTTTCCTTGTATTCCCTATTATAAAGTTTTATGTTAAATGCTTATGAAAAATATATTGTGAATATTTATGTTAAATGTTTATGAAAACATTTGTATGTTTCTGAGGAATGTTTTATGATAAATGTTTATGGAAAACATTTTCACGTTTACAAAGAAAGGTTTATAAACGACGTGTTATGAAAAACGTATGAGGAAACGTTTATGAAATACGTTTTATAAATGTTTTATGAAAAATATTTATGAGAAACATTTTAGAAATATGTTATGAAAACGTTTATGAGAAACGTTTTAGAAATGTTTTTTGAAAAGTGTTTATGAAAAACGTTTATGAAGAATGTTTCAAGAGGAAGGCTTTTATGAGAAAAGTTTTAAAGTATGTTTAAACGATTTGTGAGTTTATGTTTGAACTCTCTGAGCGTAAGCTCATAAGAAGTTTTTCATGCTGTAGGTAATGTATGGGTGACCAGTAGGACACGTTAGAAGAGCTAGGGACTGCAGAAGGGCAAATGCGAGATGTGGGAATGGATAACACTACAGTTTGCTTCCGCTATGCAAAGAAAAAGTTTTACACTATTTAATGTAGTGTGTTCAAGGTTTTTAAGAAATAAGAGTTTTTAAGAAGTGTTTTCAAAGGTTTTAAGATACATTGTACTAAATGTTATACAATTATGAAATGATGATTTAAGCTATGTTTTAATAAATGTTTCTTAGTAGTTTTAAGAAACGATTTGAAAGGGTTTTAAAGACAAAGGTTGAGCGAAGTCTCAACAATAATGGCGACAAAGGTCGGAACAGTTTTAATTAAGAAAAATTTTTGTAATTCAGTATTTTCTTACTAAGTAAGTAAGGTTACTGTACAAGTAACGATGTTTTAAGAAAGTTAAGTGATGACCCAGAAGGCGGGTCATCACAACTTAAGAAGGAAAAAAGCAACAACAACAAAAGGAATTCAAAGCAAAAGAAGCCCAAAGGAAGTTTCCATTGTGACATAGTTAGGCACTAGAAGAGACACTGCAAGAAGTATCTTTAGGAGCTCAAAGAAAAGAAGAACAATGGTAAATCAGATTTACTTGTTTTAGAAGCTTGTTTAGTTGAAGATGATACTTCACCTTGGATAGTTAATTCAGGGGCAACTAACCATGTTTGTTCTTCTTTGTAGATGCTTATTTCTTCAAGGGAGCTTACCGATAGGGAACAAACAATGATAGTGGTTATGGGAGTGGTTGTTTTGGCAAAAGCAGTGGGAGTCATTAAACTTTATTTTAGAAATAAGTTTTTAATTTTGGACAATATTTATTACATTCCTAGTTTTCGTAGAAATTTGATTTCTATATCTAGGTTATTTCAACAAATGTTTAATGTTTCTTTTAATGTTAATTATGCTAATATTGCTAGAAATGTTTTGGATATTTGTTCTACACATCTGGAAAATGGGCTTTACACTTTAAGGCCAACAAAAAATCATTACTCAATTTTGAAATGTTTAAAGTTGAACAACCAAAACCTAAGAAGCAAAAGGTCTCTTCTGATAATAAAACATACCTATGACACCTTAGATTACATCATGTTAACCTTGATAGGATTAACAGACTAGTAAAAGATGGTCCTTTAAGAAAACTAAAAGTTAGTTCTCTACCAGTTTGTGAATCTTGTCTTGAAGATAAAATGACTAAAATGCCTTTCTCTGCAAAAGGCAATAGGGCCAAGGAACTACTTGAGCTAATGCATTCTGATGTCTGTGGTCCATTGATGTACAAGCACGTGGTAGTTACGAATATTTTGTCACATTTATTGATGATGTTGGAGGTATCGATACATGTACCTAATGCAAAGGAAATCTGAAACTTTTGAAAAGTTCAAAGATTTACAAGCAAAAGCCGAAAAGTAATTAGGAAAGATGGTGAAGACTCTTTGATCTCATTGAGGAGGGGAATACCTTGATACTAAGTTCAAGGACTATTTGATAGAACATGGTATTTTATGACAACTCACCGCACTTGGAACATCACAACAAAATGATGTTGCAAAGAGAAGAAATCAGACATTGCTTGATATGGTGAGATCCATGCTCAAGTACTCATCATTACCCACTTCATTCTGAGGATATGCGCTACAAACTACAATATATCTTCTAAACATGGTTCCATCTAAGTCTAGTCCAAAAACACCCTTAGAGTTATGGAATGGTCGCAAACCTAGTATGCGACATATCCGTATATGGGGATGTCCAACACATGTGCTAAAACAAAAGTCCGGGAAGCTAGAACCACATTCTGAAGTATGCTTGTTCGTAGGATACCCAAAGGGAACAAGGGGACGTTTGTTTTATAGTCTGCAAGAAAAAAAGGTATTTATATCGAAAAATGTCACTTTTCTTGAGAATGATTATATAATAAACTATAAACCTCATAGCAAAGTTGTACTTAAAGAGTTACTTTCTAATCAGATCAGACTACGACTGACAACCGTTGTCAAGGGACAAAATGAGGAGACCCCATCTTCAGATCAGGATGTTATACCACCTTGACGTAGTGGGAGGGTTGTGAGACCACCTACTCGCTACAAGGAAATTGGAGAAGCACATGTTGCTATCTTTGATAATGGTCAAGATGATTGTCACGCCCCGGAGTACGGGAGGTGACGTGGTGGTTCAATTAAATTAATTAAGTAAAGATTTAGTTAAAAATAGGGTTTTAGAAGGAAATTTATAAGTAAAAAGGGTGATAATTTTAAAATCATTTGAATAGAAGAGTTAAATAAATAAAACACCATAACAATTAAACAAATAGAAATAACATTAAAATAATCAAATATGGGATAGAACGCGTATGAGTCCCACTGGCCCACATATTGTGCACACACATATAGTATTGACAATCTTATGATACAACCACAGTCCAAAATAAAAAGAGGAGTTAAAGTCTTACATGCCTTTAATGGTAAATTAACCTACCAAATACTTCTACTGGTCGTAAGTCCGATCGGCGGACTCTTCTCCAAACCTATGCTGATATCCACCTAGGGTTAAGATTTTAAAACAATAAAAACGTGAGCAAAAGGC